>OMLM01002780.1:7002-36339 GCA_900302695.1 Helostoma temminkii
CTTGTAGACAATAGAGCAGACATGCACACAGATGGATACTGCTGGTGGATTTAAAGGGACAGTAATCCTCTCACGAGTGCTTTTTTTTTTATGGTGAGGGATTAACAAAGGTGACAAGAAAGACATAAACCCTGTGACGTCTTGTGATTGTATAGTTTTGTTGCAGTCCAATCTCATTGTCAAGTTAACACACACACACACACACACACACACACACACACACACACACACACACACACACACACACACACAGTAAATACAGTAATAATATGTCTGTGTGTGTCAGAACAATAAGAAAGCTGTAAATCACACATGAAACATGAACAACAGATCAACAATACAGTGTTAAAGTCACTAAAGCAACATCAGCCACACATTGTGCATGAAAATAATGGATTGTGGGTAGATCCCATCTGGAAGCAAACATAAATCAAACAAGTTGCTTGAGTATACGGATGTAAATAGGACAAGGAGGAGGGGAGGTGGTCATCAATCTCTGCTTCACTGGTGCAAAGAAAAGCCTGATTCCACTGCATATGGCACTGAAATGACTCATTATACTGGTTAACATGAAAATCAGCTAATGCACACATACACAATACTGGTTAGATACTGCATAGGACATTAGGATCCAAGAAGATGCTAGTCTTGATCCTACTGTATAAGACAGTGTTAGGAATGACATTTTAGCCTTTAACATCAAGTACATAGTCAAGTACATATCATTTTGCACCACAAATGTATCTTTCGATTAATGTCATCGTCTAGCTTTATACTATCGAATATACAGGGATTCATGAAATATGTTTCTAACTTTAACACTCCACAACTTACAATCAATCCTGCCCATCACATTACATTGTCTTTGGGGTTCTCTCAATGACAGAAGTTGCATTTCATGTTCAAGTGTACACACACATTTTGCGAGACATACATGTGCTCAAGTATGAGCTACTCCTTAACAGTATTAATTACTGTTAGTATAACTTTGCATTTAGTGTATATATTAGATAGTAGGGCTCTTCATCTAGAAAAACTCACAAGGATGATGTTGTATGTCAGCTGTCAATAATAAATATCATGGAAAATTATCTTTAAATGCTGTGGAGAGACTTTGAAGGGTTCTGACAGAAGTTCACATTCATTTATTACCAGGCAGATGGTCTGGAGTTTTGAACTTGTAGGTGATGTTGCGACACTGAAGAATCTCAAGGACCAGGTGCTCACCCTCCGTCTTCATCTCCTTCTTTAGAGCAATTTTTATCTCCCCCATTACTTGGGATTTACCTAAACACACACACATCAAGTTATTTAAACAATATTATTTTTGCACCGGTTGGGGTTGGTGAAAAGTATTAAGCTAAAAGAAGAGACGATGAGAAAAGAACAGCAGAGCAACAACAATGATGTACAGAACATAATCATGTTCTTTATGACTGCCCTCTACTGGACACTATGTGTATTCACATGATGAGTAAAGTCAAACATGACCGAACAATCACAAACCCTTAGGTTTAAGGATGGCGAGAAGTTACAATAAGCTCTGTCTGGCCACTAGTTGCCTTGAGAACTTAAGTGAAATGAAGTCAGAGTCAATAAGACTGTGGCAAATGTTACGGTTGTGTGATTATATGTGTTTGTGTGTGTGATGTTCACCCCCCAAAAAAATTAGAGCGTATGAGATCAAGAGAAGAAGAAAGACTGATGGAAGTATAAATGTGTTAATGTGTTCATCCATCTGCTTATTGAGCTTCAGTCTCACACTTTGCTTTAAAGGCCAGAGTGAGATAACAGACCTCAGGTCTTTCTAGGTCATCTTTTCACCTTCGTATTAGTCATAATTACATGACTCACAACTTCACAGGAAGGAAGGAGCGAGAAAGAAAATTAGAAAAGAGAGTCTGTAGAAAATACAAATAGGTATATGTATGAGGTTATTGATGCTTTGTTATTAGTTTTTTTATTACTTTTTATTAGTATTCTGAACTTGAAAAGAAAACAAATATAGAACAAATATAGGTAAAGGTAAAGCTTTTCAAAATTATTGTTTATGAAAAAACTATTTTAGTTTTTAAACTTTTAAATCTTACCCTCAGTGTCGTTGTGTCCCATTGATGATTTCATCACGTCTGTGCCATTTGGGATCTTCCCACTAAAGCGAGGAAACAAATAAACTATTAAATAACAGCTATTTGATCTATATATTTTGCTTTGAATTTAAAAATGTGTGTGGATGTAGGGGGGGTAACATCAGATAAACATTTACAAGAAAAGTTTTAAGATGAATAAACTGGATAAGCTGACTCACAATCTGGGCACCTGGAAGATGGCACTGTCCACCTCGTTTGCCTCTGCTTCTTCATCCAATAGGCTGTAGGCGCTGCCACTCAGGCCGCTGTCCAACGAGGCTGCTGTGACTGGGGCATCACTGGATCTGTAGCTCGACCGAGCTGTGCAGAGACACCGCCACACCCATCATGACAAAGAGACAGGAAGAAAAATTGCACCTCTGCCAGGTCCAAGAATATAAAAACTAGGGCCAAGAAGCATTAGGTAATATCTGCAGAAACTAAAATCCATCATAACCAGTTTAAATAGTTCAAATAATTTGTGTCATTGAAAAGGGAGTATTAAAGTACACAAGACTGGACTGTAATGAATAGCACACAAACATTGAGGACTAGCAGGAAGCATATGGACAAACAATGCATTTACAATCTTTCGCTCAGACAAAGACAAGATAGTAAAATTTTACATATAAAGCTTTTACATGAAACAAAGAAATCCAGAGAAATATGACATAGACTGTATATGTTTATGCAGACTAAACAAGAGGCACGTAGACCCTACTGACATTGTTAGTCATTTATATGAAATATTAATAGTATCTAATATCTCAATCTTAGCATTCATTTAGTTTAAAAATAAAAATTACATGTACATTGTTTCTTTCAGTTCCAGTTTAAAGGATGTTAATTAGTGCTCCTATTTTGTACATGTCTGAAAAACTGATTTATGCATAATATTTTAAATTATTTTTCTCAAGAAATACACGTGTTATATTTCAGAGTTTAACTCTCAAACAGCAGAACAGGCAATGTGGTAGAGTATGAAAGATATGCGTGGATGTGGTGCAGAAAAGGATCCATGCTGACACATTTCCTTCTTTCAGGCCACTCAACACAATGTCACCGGCACATCGCAGAAGCTCACTAATACCAGTTCAATGAAGCAAAGGAGAGATCATGATGCAGCAGATGTGGCAGTGCCACAGTGTTAACTTGCAGTGAATCACATCACAGTCTGAGACATTCATTTCCTGGTATTAGTAAACTGTGTTGGTGGCCGTTTAAGAAGTGCATCTCTCTGCATGAATCACTGGTAATGTGGCTGTGTGCAACTTTATTCCTGTCTCTTTTATTAGCTTGTAATACTCCTCTTTCTATTTCTGCAGGTGTGCGTTAGTAGTATCGCATCCTCTCTCTCATTCTCTCCTTGCTCCAGCTCTGCTTCAGTCACACGACAGAGAGGAGACCCTTGGGCAAACTCTCACCTCCGGTGCTCTGCGGCCTCTCTTCTGACACAGCTTTCCTGAGGGTAAGGTGTCTGCCGTCTGCTCTGCTCCCTTTGGCTGGCACAAGCGATTGCAGGGCAGGCAGCCAATCAGACTGGGCTCTCTGAATAGTGAGCACTCCCACAACACTGTGTCTCTGATGCCTCAGTGACAGGTGGCCTCTTTGGCCTGGATGTGATTGTTTTCGCAGGTGCAGGTCAGATGTCAAGAGGTCAAGGGTTCAACATCAGGAAACAAAGGTCATGGGATCGGAGTTCAAGATGGAGGGAGGGAGGAGCAAGATGGAGATTCAGAGAGCGGTATATCTTCAGCATGGCAACCAGCTCGACTGTCAATCACATGCATCCACAGTGTGTGGTGCACATTCTCCCCTCCAACATGTCACTCAAGGATGGGGTGTGCAGCATGTACTGAGGTGCATTGTGGGTCCAGCAAAAAAAGGAGAGTAGTGGACTGCATGCACAGCAATCCCAGTGGAGGAGCTTCAGAAAAGCTGGTTATTGTTTTCAAAATGGAAATAAATAATAACTCCAAAAAAGCAAAAATAACAATACCAAATGAGGTTAATGATATCTTAGGGAGGGGGTGGGATTGCAACTTTCTTCTGTTTTACAGACTGGATAAAATTATCCAAAAATATTTGAGTTGCTAGCTGGCGATTGTAATCTCTCTCGGAAGCAGTAACTTTTCCTCTGTGAACTCTGCTCTGAACTTGTGGCAAGAAAGTGTATTTAATTTGCAGGTCTTATCATTTGGGGCAGTTAGAGATGTCACTGCGGTCATTCACTGACATTTTGGGCCTTAAAAACATATCAAGGTAAAGTGTTTAAATTACATTTCAAAAAGGAAAACCTACCTTTATCTGAGGTGTGCATAATTTTTTTATTTTAATTCCATGTTAAAGTAGTAGTAGAAGTTATAATCTATAGTCTGTGTCCTGTTTTGGGTAGTTACCATGATGCCTCTTTGGGGTCATTAAAAGGGAGTCAAACTTAGGAAGACACTGTGCTACGGGTGAGGTGCTAGTGAGTTCATACAGAAGAGAAGCGGTGAGGGATTAGAACACTGTGAATACAAAGGGGGTGGACTTGAAAAAAGGAAAAGGACCAAAAATAGAAAGGAAACCAAAAGAACTGAAAAATAAAAACTTGACAGAAGGTAGTACAGATGGATGCAAGGAGGCCATGCTGCGTAGGCTTTATTTGCGTCTTGGTTTACTTGGTTGGAGGCGTTGCGGCGGCGGCTGCTGCTGTGACTGCTGTGGGGCATCGCCCGTTGCTATGGCAGTGCCTCCGCCACTTCCAGTGCTGCTCTCCTGATGGTGCTGCCGTGCGGCACTTTTGCTGGAGCGTGATGCACCATGTGAGCGAGAGTGTTGGCCATGTCCATGGCTGTGACTTTGGCTCTGGCCCTCAGACGGGGAAGGCTTCGATGTGCTGGGGCTACTGTGAGATTTCTCGATAGTGGGCACCTGCGTGTCTAAAACAACCAGATTAACCGAATTAACAAAAAGGCTTTTCTTTACTTTAGTGAACTTAGAGGCTGTTACCTTTTGTGTACCTTCTGTGGTGAATTAGTTACTGGCTAGTTAGATACTCCATCTAGCCAGTGTGGTAACTGCCTTATTAAGGTTATAATCTTTTAGCAACCTTATTAAATTTGATGACTATTGTTCTAAATTAGGGGAGCATTCAAAGCCTTCCACGGCCATGTTACCCTCTGTGTTAGAAGAAATTGAGGGAAGCTAAGGCTAGGCCTCTGCCCTAGGTGACATCATGGCAACCAAGAAAGCAGACCATGAGAAAGCAAAAAGCATGAAGCTGTAGCTGCAATGGGTGTGCAAAAATGGGCAGAGGAAGGTGCAAGTAGCACAAAAAGAAAGGACTGCAGAGACTGAAACTTGTGGACAGAGAAAGACACTGAGAGAAAAAGAAAAATAGAAGAAAAAACAAAAGAGAGAGGCAGTGACAGGAAGAGAGCACAAAGTAAGAAAAGCCTGAATAAAGAAGAAAGAACAAGAACAGGAAAGAGAAACGGCAGGGAAGCAGCAGAGGTTGTCAAAGGATGATGGTGATAAAGTCAAGCAGGTGAGGGGGATTCATCGTGTCCTACCCTTCGTTGGATCTGGAAAAATCCCGTGGCTCCGGCTCTTGATGACAGATGACTTAGGTGAATCCTGATTATCATGTGAGGAGCTGGTGGTTTTGGGGGAGGAGTGCTGTGATGAGGGTTTAGAGGAACTGTGCCGACCCTGGCCTGAGTGAGACCGCCTGTGGTGGTCTCCCTCACTCTGTTCCTTCAGAGGGAGCCACCGTGGGATGTTGTCCAGCTGAGCGGTGTTGGACAGGTCAATAAGTACCTGGGAACAAACACAGCAGTATGGTAATGTGTATACAATGTATTGCTAATGCACATGAAAACTAATATTGTAAAAGGGGATTACCTCTCCTAAGAAATCATTAGAGGAGCCTTTATCATAGTCCCACACACTGACCTCCAGGGTCTTCTTCCTCAGCTGGCAACCACAAAGTTAAAGTGTATTGTTATGAAAATTGCAGATATAAATATTTTTCTTGCTGACATTAATATGGGCCTAATAAATCTAAACATGACATCTTTGTGACCTTTATGACCACATTCCCAGTGAGATAAAAAAAAAATAAAAAGCAGTGTTTTGTGCTGTGTATGGTTTTAACAAGGAAACAGAAACATTATTAAACATTAAAATTACGCTGTGAAATAAAACGTCCACTGTGTTGGCTCACCTTTCTGCCTCTGTGCAAGCCTTTAACAGCATTAAAAGGGTGTATGGTGTCCCACGTTTACCATATCTTAGTTTACCTGTAGTGTGTCTGACTGCATACAGTACAATACCTGCTCCAGGTGGATGTTCTTATAGATGACAGTCTGGTTCCACTCGGGGTTGAGACTCTTGCCTGCATGTTTGGACCTTCTCTTGTTTTCAGCACTAGGGGAACACATCACAACATTCACCTGGTCAGTAAACATTAAAAAGCCCTGCAGGTTAGTGGACCACCACAATGCAATGAGCACAATATACTTAGAAAGGTCACAATATGAAAGTAGAGGGAAGAGAATGAATATGATGCACATTGTTGTGACGGTAACAATGTATGGGCCTACGTGCATGGGCAGCAGGTTACAATGTCAGGGTCTGCTGCAAAAAAGTCCATTTTGATGTCAAGCACGTCATTTAGTAAAAAAATATGATGTCTCGCCATGTTCTGATTAAATTCTTGTTTGGCCAGAGCCAATATCAATCAGGTAATTAATTCTGCTGTTAACTGGATTGGAAAAACAGGAATAAATTCTTAATTATTGAAGAATTGTTAAAGAAGTCAATTAGAATAAAAACAATACCATAATCTGATGTCAGTGACTAATCATTTCACTTGTTTTGAAACAATTATTTCACCTGACAGCAGACTCACTTAAGTATATTGAATGACTTGGCAAGATGGATGTTTTTTGCAGTGTGTAAGGTTTGATCTAAGATTGTAAGATATGAGTAAGTCTATATAGTTAGTCTGCAGACAAGGACAATCTACTTTATAGTGGAAAATAATGGGATGAGTCAGACTGCGGAGCAAAATAATGTAAGTGTATTGGATGTGGCAGGGTATCACTGGGCACAATACAATGTTGGGACATGATGTAGGACATTTCTGAGGGACTTTAACCACAAAACAGGGACAAACTAAAGGGTGTCAGGGTTTCAAATTACAATGGTTAAAAACAAAAACAGCCCATCTACTATGAAAAATGTTAATTAGGTTAATTATCAGCACAGGGGACTATATATTTATGTGTTTTGTTAAAAATATGGTAAGTTGTTAATATTGAGGGATTTTCTCCTCCAGAATGTGATGCAAAGGCACCAAGTCTAAAGGTTAGAGGACAAAATAAGGACTAAGAGAAAATGCACATTCTATGGTGAAGTGTTAGTGGCACTAAACTAGTTGACTTATATTTCCAATCAGAACAACCTGAGTGCTTTGTTACCTTCACCAAACTGACAACCAAAACAGAACCAAAGTGGGCAAGTCACATACCTGGCATTCTGGACAACCATGACCTGACTGAGGGAGTCCAGCATGCATTAAATATAGAGAACAACATATAGAAACAATAGTCAGAGGGAGAGAGTGGGGTCAAATAGTGCCTGTGCACTGTGTGTGCGTATGTGGGAAGGGGAGATTATTGTAGGTTTAGGGTGTGATTTATTATATGTTTGAGGAAAGGGTAAGAGTGTGTAACTGTGATGTTCTGCAGAAGCAGGATTACATTTGTGCTTTGATATGCCATGAATTGTGTGTATTGAAAGACCTTTCAGGCGATGTAACACGTCCTTTGGCAACCGTAGTAGAGATCTGCTGACAGCATTTATGAATTTAGTGCCTGGTTCTGGTTCTCTTGGATCATTTTAATTGTAATATGAACATTGGGATCCTATGTAAAATCTACATAAAAACTTTGAAAATCTCATAATACCGCATTTTATTTACAATAGAACATAGAAAAGAAATCAAATATTTAAACTGAGAAAACATAACTTTTAAAGACAGAAATATGGTTATTTTGAAATGAATGGCAGCAACACATCACAATAATGTTAGGACAGACACAACAAAAAAGCATCTTAGAGAGTCAGAGTCTCTCAGAAGTAAAGATGGTCAGAGGGTCGCCAGTCTGTAAAAAGGTGTATCTGCCAATTTTCAGACAATTTCTGAATAATGTTCTTTTAATCTTTTACAGTAAATAATATCATTAAAGGTTTCAGAGAATATGGAGAAATCTCTGCACAAGTGACAAGGCTGAATGTGATTCTGTGAATGCTGCAAGGGCTGGCCTCTGAAATACTTCCAAAAATCACAGTGAACACAGTTCACCATGCTATCCAATGCTGTACCATGCAAAGCATATAGGAACATGATTCAGAGACACTGCTGTCCTCTCTGGGCCAAAGCTCATTTAAAATGATCTGTGGCAAAAAACAGTTCTGTCTGTATCCAGGTTTTACAGCAGCATAAGCTCTTAACCAGATAATGTCTTGGCATATTTTAACATCACAATGCTAAGCCACATACTGCACCTATAAAACAACATGGCTTTGTAGTAGAACAGTCTACATGTCTGCAGTCCAGACCTTTCACAAATCTCCAGCAATTGTTCTCTTCAGTTACAAGCTGTTTACAGATTATTGTTAAAAGAGGAAGGGATGATACACCGTGGAAAACACAGCCTGTGTCAACTTTTTTAAGACATGTTGCTGCCATTAAATTTAAAATTATGTTTTTCTTAAAATGGTGCATTTTCTCAGTTTAAACATTTGATATGTATATATATATTTTGATGATACACAGTGTCCTAACCTTTTTGGAATTGGTTATAGTTTGTTAGATAGTAAATCAAAGATAAATTGATCATACAAGTATGCAAAAGTGTCTCAATGACACATTTACTTACATGCAGCTCAGAGAAGCATTTTTCCAGCTCTTATATATTGACATATATACATTATTTTTGCCATATTGTAACAGTCTATTTCCTTCATACTGTAGCAACATCTGGTTGCTGCATGTAAATCACTGCTGGACCTCCATGTGGTTGCCAGGAGATCTGAGATGCACCTGAAAAGCCTCTGTTATGACTGCAATTGCTGCTCTAATAGCTGTGACATTGTCTATGTATATACACATGGCATATACACCAATATGTGCATGCATGGGCTAAGGTGTGCATGTTTGTGTTTATGTTTCCATAACCACTCTGAATAAGGTGGCTGCAGGGCTTGTGACATCTTTTTATCCCCTCTAGCATACCTTAACCCTGTCTAAAATCAATAGTGGTGTTGGAATTTGTGCACGTGTCAAACTGAAGCCCTGTGAGAGTGGTGGCTGCAAAGCCAACAGCCATATATTATTACATTTATCTGAAACAATCCCAGAGAAAAAAAAAACTCTCGAGAGAGATCTCAGCAGAGAAGGTGGAAGAGTCAATTACATTAAAGCACAATCACAGTGAGACGAGAGCTCTGGATGTATGAGGGAGTGTGGATCATATTGCAAGTAAATATGAGAGCTATTGATTTTGACTGCGCTCACGCCTGCAGCAGAACATCGATGGGGGAAACATAAGAACACTATCTACCTATTATTGTTTACATAATGTGTGTGTCATTCAGAAAGGATAAAGAGCTGGTGAGATCCAAGTCACTTGAACATTATAAAACATAACATTCGATGAACCTAATGTGTAGTGCATTGGTGCTATGGAGCGGATAACAAAGAAAGGTCATGTGCAGCACATTGAAAGATGTCATGGTAAGCGAAAATCAATTTTAAATCGATTTTAAAATGAATGGAAATCAGATTCAAGCTTAGAAAAGTAGCTGCCTGTGTAGCTTGGATGTCAAAGGGGATAATCTAAGCATTTGTGCTACTCAAATTCCTTCTCCAAAAGTAGAAAATATAGGAAATGATGGATATATATATATAATATACACACTTTATCTTTAAATCAACAGCATTTTTCTAACTTTGTATTTCTCCTGAACTAATCCTGTTCCTGTTCTAAACTTTTAGGGTCTAGCTTGTAGGTTCCACACCCTTCACTCACCCTCTCCCTGGCAGGAGATACACTTTAACAAATGGGTCAGAGTAGCCATTGTTGTCCCGTGGGGCAAGGTTTCTGGCCTGCAGGACATGAACAATCAAGTTGCCAAGCTGCTTGTCATAGTGGATTTGAAGCTGCAAAGAAAAAAATTACAATAAATTATAATTGATTTAAAAATAATTTGAGAAATTAAACTATGCAAGAAAACACAAAACTATACAAGGAAATAGAACAATCAAAAATTCACCATGGTATTTTCTTTCACAATTAAACGAAATAGCCAAATTTTAACTTAACAATAACTGTCCATATTTATAAATACCTGTATCTCTCCAGAGATGGGGTGAGACTGAGTCTTTGTTCCCTCTGAAGTCTGTACGAGACGAAAGCAACACATTTAGATACAGCAATGCTAGTGAAACAAAAAATTATATCGAGGATATTTACAAAAAGCTACAACAAAAGCTACTTTAATGTGGTAAAATTGTAATATTGAAAAACTATAAACTGTCACACTAAATGTGTTTTAACCACAGTTATCAATACTCTGTTATCAAGTGTGGTCTCTGTTAGCTCTACGAAGATATCAGAACACTTGTATCCATCAATTCAATATTGTGATAATAATCATATGCTGTATTGTGTGAGCTATCTACTCCTAAAAGGTGATCACTCGACAATTCAAAGCTAAACATGATCCTCGTGGACTTGCCTTGCTGCTGTGGCGTTTCTTGCTGATGGACGGCGATCCTGGCTGACCGGGGCTGGAGGTCGCTGAAGTGGTGGTGGGCATGCCAGAAGAAGAGGAGGAGGTGGGAGCTTGCTGCTGTGACACTTTCTGCAACTCGGCTGCCAGCTGCTTAGGGTCAACACCTGGAGACCTGGGAGGTCTGTCACCTAAAAGGTTCACGCATAATGTACGTGGATACAGATGTTTGCAGTACCACAAAGAAATTACACTGAAGACTATTTTTAGCTTACAACTAACAAAAGGAATGTTGATTAGGCATGTCAGACATTTTCCAAGAACACACACTATTACAGGATTCAAACCAGCAGCCTTTTGGACACCAATTTGCTTCTTTAAGAGTCAATTAAAAAGAAAAACAACAACAACAACAAGAAAAACAACAACATAAACTATGAACGGAAAACATCACATATTTAAACACAATGATTATTAAGGCAACAGAATATGGCAGTCAATTTAAAAATAATCAAATGTTCTGAGAATTTCAGTGCGATGCAGACAGATGGAAGAAGCAGGTCACAAGTAACGCATGGTTGAACTTGAGAAAGAAAGAGTTACAGATGTAAGCAATACGAGAACAGGGACTGAATATTGCAAGAGGCAAAAAGTTAATTATACAGTAAAGAAGAAGGAGAGGAATGGTGGTGGGATAGAGAGAAGCAGTGTAGCCTTGTTGGGAGTGAAGATATAGAAATACAGTAACTCACTTTTGGTGTGCTCCTTAAAATCCAGTTGCTGGGAAGCCTCAGACTCATCCAGCATGTTGAGATCACTAAAAGGCAGAAAAATGTGTCATATGGCAAAAGAAATGCAAGATTCATACAATAAAAAACAACATAGATGGAGATGAAGGATATAGGAGTATGAGCAAAAAAATAAAAATGTAACAGGAGAATGAATACAGCATGCCAAAAATATAACATAGGAGAGTAAAAAAGTGACAGAGGTTATACTCACAGTCTGACACACACTTCCGCCTCATTACACGGCTGTCCAACGAGCCCTTGTACCTCTTCATAGGTTTTCCCTGCCAGAATAACACCGTTCCACTCCAGGACTTGCATTCCTGTGCAAAATTTGCACACAGGCACATCCATAGAGTCAAAAAACAGCAAAATACAAACAACTGACTTCACACCAAAACAAACAAACAAATCTTGGCAATGTATCATGGAAAGAAATTCAAGTTAGCTAGAGTGAACAGTTGACGGTCTAAAATCCATCCTTTAATACACAGGGAGCAGTCTTTTGTGAGAAAACAAGCTCTGAGTCTTGAGCTGAAACATGGACATCACACTGCAAGCCAAAACTGGAGCAATAAATGCTGGTGACAGGCCAAACAGCAGCTGTGTGACAAAGCTGCTCATGGAACACTCAAGCACAAACAGGGGGAAAAACCTGAAAATGGCCTCACACTGTTTCAGCTATAA
The DNA here is from genome assembly GCA_900302695.1 of Helostoma temminkii. Taxonomy (NCBI): domain Eukaryota; kingdom Metazoa; phylum Chordata; class Actinopteri; order Anabantiformes; family Helostomatidae; genus Helostoma; species Helostoma temminkii. Next base: position 19,394 of record OMLM01002780.1, read on the forward strand.
AATTGCAAACTGCAACTATTCAAACATGATGAATGTTTGAAAAGTTGGAAAGAAAACAGCAACAGATCTGTCTTTCTGACCATTTCTTTCCAAGCTACTCTACAAATGATTTTCTTAGATTTAATTAATCATTGAAAACTCCACAAAACACTGCAAATCAATCCCCAAAGCACACCCTGCACGGTGGCAGGACTTACACAGATTGAAACAGCTCATCAGGAGGGTCCTCTGTTTGCGACGACAATCTCTCGCTGCATGTGTGAGCGACAGGGAAGCTGTACTGTAGCTGATATTCAAGTACGACTTGAACTTGAATTTCAGCAGACAAACAACCATACATTCCAACACACACTGTTTCTGTCCCACTGTGACACCCAGTATCAATGGCTGTTTTGGCTTTTCACACCACAGAAAGTGAGAAGCTGTGTTCACACTGGCAGAAGGAAAGTTCTTTGCAGCCATTCTGCTTAGTGTTGATGACAGGGTTATGGCTGTTACCCTGGTTGAGTTGTCAGCTAACAACACCACAGATGCACCTATTGAACTGAAGGAAACATCCTTTACTATAAACTCATTGCTTTGCTTAGACTAAAACACTTAAGGCTGGACAGTGATGGATGAGACAGTAGGATAGTTAATAGTGAACAACATCATAGAGTGAAGCAGATAGCAGTATTAAAAATGAACATTGTAGCATATTGTATTTGAAAAACTTTCATATGAAACTGTGTGATATAATACAACAGTATGTAAAAATAAACATTTGTTATTACGCAGTAAAATACGCCTGGAAAATTTTTTTATTTTAATTTAATATTGAACCTCAATTGATTCATATTAAGTGTGAGTAAATAATTTGTTTAGTTCATTTTAAACAATTTCTGCAGTTTTATTCACAGTGGTGGTAGGGTTCTAGCGATGAAAGTGTCTAAAAGGAGAGAGAAAGAAAGAGAGAAGAGAAACAGCAATGTAAAAAAAAAGCAAAAGGAAAGACACACAAACAAGAACAGAAAGTGTGAAAAGAGCTGCCCACGTTCAAACGCACATACACATCCACAGGACGGACAGATGGGTTGCGCACACTATACAGTGTGTGCAATGCAAACTGAGGCTTCTCTCTTCCTGTCTCACCATTCATAGATAACAAGTGTGGCAGCTTCAAAAAGGCTGTGGCCACAGCTTTACCAGTTGTCCAACACCCCTGGTGTGGCTGAACTCAGAGATATAGAGAAGTGGAACTATGACTAGACAGATGGACTGGGAGGGTGAGGTTGTTAACTGTTCCCATGAATCCTCCATACGAAAACAATGACACCACATAAAATGTGTTCCTGTTAAAATACCACCCAACAAAGTATCCTCAGGTGATGTCAGCGAGAAGCATGTAATGTTCAGATCTGACAACGTCTCAATTGTAACAAAGCAGTAAAATTTTTGTTAATTAGTGGCGGACCATGGAGACTACAAATAGTTGTAAAGACTGGGGACTAGCAGTGGTGGCGCTGTTAAGATACAGGTACAATAGGTGCTTTCAACATATTTTTGTTAAGGTAACAAGGTAAAATCAGCTAAGATTATGACATCTATTATTATTTTATTATTATTTTTGACAGCAACAATTGCAGGATATTGACATTAAGTTTTACAGTATTTTAGTTCATTACAATCCAGCCAATTATTAGATTAAGATGTTTAAATGCTTTTCTCTGTGGATCTCAGCAAACCCCTCGAAACTATTTAAGGCTACATGAATCAAGCTATTGTTTTTTACAATGTGACACAATGCTACAACTGCAAATATCTATAGGGCTGGTAATGGTGAAATAACTGGTTATATGGTTATATAGTGAAAGAGCTACTGTAGCTGTTCTATGGAACAGTATTGAAAAATCGAATCAAATATTAGTGATGATATTATTTCTAACGAAATAAATTTTAATGTTATCATGGTGAGGATACATATTTATAATAAATCATCTAAAGATTGGCTATGAATGTTTAGAGAGAGAACATCAATATCACTGTAATGTCTATACAGTAAATAAGAAGCTATCACCAGCAGCTATTTAACTTACTGTAGCTTAACATTCAGTAATAACTGAAAACAGAAGACATCTGGCTTGGCTCTGTCAAACAATCTGTTTCTGGAGTTCACTGTTTACTGGAATACATTCTTCTCATTCTTGCCCAACCAAGAAATAGTCAACCATATACATATACCCCAGTAAAACCAATATGTGATGCTGACATGTGGATTTTGTGGACTTTGAGCAGAGCCAGATCATTCCTCCTTTTTACTGTTTGTCCTCTTGAGATAAGCTAGCAGAGCGCTGGTGCTATTTACTGGACAGAAATGAAAGTGACATTTTCATCTATCACAAAAGTAAAGATGCATATTTACAGTATCAGTCAGTTTGTCCCTTAAAACAGGACATATGTATATATATATATATGTATATATATATTTACCAGTTGTCCAACACCCCTGGTATATATATATATATACTGGTACATTTGGGATGTACATAATCTTCAGATATAAATCTATTTGCATATTGTTTTTGTACTTATATAAATTCTGTTACTTCCACTATATAATGCAAGTTTAATTTGACAAAACAACTCACCTTCAAGAATTTTCCCGGTTTGTTCTGCTGCTCCACCAGGTAGGACTTTGGCAACATAAGCTCCTATTTCACCATTACTGCCAGGGACCTCTTTCCCTCCAACCACACGGATACCCAGACCATTTCCTTTTTACAACCAAAAACAAAGTTATGTTATTAAGTTATTATTTAGTCTGCAAACACAAATGCCTGCATGAAAAATCTGCTAGGTATGTGAATGTACATACAGGAAACACTCAACAACAGAATATGGATTTCCTAAAGAGCTAAAATGTAGTGATTTAAGTAGTGAAAGGAAGCAGCTACAATTAATGTAATGTAACAAGTACTATAAGTAGTACTGCGGTACTTTAAGCTAAACGTAAGCTGAAGACATTATAACAGTAAGCGAAAGCTAGCTGAGGACATTAGACAAAGCTACAAGGCTACTTGCTGACTTTCTCTAGCTGTAACCTGTAATTTAAAATTTTCAACTTTGACAAACCAACATTGTGATAATTTTTGTAAAATAATACAGTAAATATACAATAAGCATAATTAAGATACTTGAATGGAGATATCTATAGTAAGTGCAAATACAATGTGAAGAATCACCTGCAAAATGTAATGAGCTTAGCAGGGTAGCAGTAGCAATCAACTCAAATGTTTGATGTGATGTCAGTTGCTGTGGTTAAAAATTATAAACCTATAGCTACATGTTTTAATTTGTAGATTGATTTGCTATTGGTTTCAATACACCTACTATAAATATAATAAAAAAGGCAAACTTAGTAATCTCTATAGATGGAGTGGATTAAAAGTAAGTTAATTTAATCTTTATGACAAAAACTACAACTGGATAAGAAATGTGAAGAACTCATTTTGTTTGTTACTATATTTCACCTCACTTCTTTAGGTCTTGGCTGTATATGGCTGTTATCTAGGTACAGCAATGACATGCAGGAATGAAGGCATCACAACCTTTCTGTTGCCGTATTGCTGCCCAGCTTGAAAACGTATTTTTAAACTACAATTATCATTGTGACTGTTTCTTGTCTGCCTTTGTAATAGTGCACACACCAACCCCTCTAATGACTAACAAATCATATATGGATCTATTATATTCCTCCACAGGTCATACATAAGAAGGCCTTCGCCTACACAGAACCAGAACCTCTTCATTTTATACACTTTAATATTGTTATGGCAACAAGAACAAAGCAACTGAGGCAAAATGACTCAGTTCATCACCAGGCACTCATAAACAAAATATGCTTCCTTTGTGAGCTGTTTAATTGTATAAGATAATCCAGAGTGTGAGGGATACGCCATTTTAAGCATGACGATGACTGATGAGCGTGGAGAAAAGCCAAATCAAAAGGGAAGCCAGGAAATGAAATGTCTGCCCGCTTTGAGCCTGGAGGAATGGTGTGATGGAACGTAATGGCAGGGGAAGTGACTTGGCAGTTTGTGGAGACTTGGCATAGACATCATGCAAATAAATGCATGCAAAAGCACACTAGCCATGCTCTGTAGACCTAATGAGACACTATGATCCTTATATATTATTTTTAAATCTTATATTATCATTTATATTCAGTAAAAGGAAATCATTGCCCACCGCATGCTGTGAGCAGTGCATATTTGATAGTCATTAAGCCATGTGGTCATTGAAACTTAATGCATGCATCACAGTCAGTAACACATTGGCTTATAATACATGCTTCTCTGAATGCTATTCCTACTGTAACTGAATGAACTGTGGTACTTTACCTGAGACACTACGATCTTTGGGATCCCTCTGCAGTTTGACCCTGAGGTGGGGGAAGGGGTAGTATGGGCCTTTCCCCTGTGGTCCATACACAATGGTGAGATGTCAAGTATAATATATACATTTATTTACATGAAGGTATGGGCGAGTGTTTTGCCAGTTTCACCTGTCTCTTCTCTTGGCCGTTCTCTGATCTTCCATCTCTAGGTTTGTCAAACCAGTCTGTCTCTTCTCGTCTAAGGTGGTAGGCTTCAAGAATAAAAACAAGCTCTACTTTAAAATCAACATGAGCACCTTGACTTGTTCATCCCACTACAAGGGACTTCAGTTTATCTAAAGTGTTTACATGCCATTAAGAACAACTGTATTTATAAAAAGTCAGACCTAATTCCATAAAAAATGTGATCACTGAACAACGGATTAAAATATTTTATTTATTATTTAACTTTTGTCAAAAAAATGATTCAGAGCAACAGTGTTGCAAAATAAAAACTAATGCACTTTGTGAGTTAGTAGTATTAGCATTATTAACTATTAACATAATATAAAACTGCAATAATTGCATGAATGTAAATGTTGGGTATGTAAATGTTCTCATTATTGATAATGATTATTATTCTCCACTTCTTAGGGAGGTCAGTACACCTCCTACCAAAACTACTGTCTACTGTAACATGAAGTTTGTGAAATTTCATGTAAATTCATTAACATTCATTTAGAATTGCAAATTCAAGTAGTAATCAAGTGGTAATGATGACTGAGAACCCTCACAGACAATTCAAGTTGTATTTATTTATATCTTTATATATAAATAATCATTAGAGCGTCTTGAACCTTCCCAACATTTAGTCAATATATATATATTATGCGTTTGACTTGTGGTGCAGGTTAATACAGTATGTTAGCAAATGGATGACTAAGGAACTGAACTAATACTCTACCATTGGTTGCATCGTCTCTGTTCAAAGCCATCAGGGATTCGCTTAGGGCTGGAATTAAGGCAAATTAGTTTACATTGGAAATTGATGGGATCCATATGAATCTATTATCAACTAGTTATGCTGCATTCAAGATAACTCAAAGCTGTGATCTTTTAAACCTCTAAATCAGAAACATGAACAGTGGTTTATTATTTTGCATATCGTTTTATGAAAACACTGCCCGTGGCTTGGTAATTGACCAGTTCCATAAAATACATGAATTACTGCAGTCGTAGCTGCAAGAGCAAACACATGGCCTTAAGGTGTTTAAGTATAATTCATGTTTTTTGGCATTTGAGAGCAGAAATTATCCAAACATTTTAAAAAAAGAACAGTAATTCATTCACTCAATTCTCTTTGGTGTTAATAATGTTTTTGGACAAAAATACAGTTCAGCATATTTTACTACAACTGGGTCCTAACAGATACAGTGACAGAATGTATAGAGATTTTTCCTTGTTTTGAAAACAAAACTTCAGGATATAATAGGCCATACTAATAGAGTGTGTTTATTTTGTGTTTCAATATGAGGCAGCAATGTCTTTAGGAATTGCACTATAAATAAGCTGTGTAGAAATGAATGGGCAAAAATGTATTTCATGCTACATAAAGCCATTAATGCTTTCACAATACACACAAGCAAGTATTCACAACAAGACATGCAAGTTAAAGAGCTCCATTTATTACATGCAAAACAAATATCATGCATTTCAACACAAAAACAAAATCCGTCTACTGCTCTACACTAGAAGGACTTCAATTTGCATTGTGATTTTTGTTGCTATGAGTGTCATTAAAATGCAGTAATCTTTTACTTAGAAGCTTAAATGTAATCATAAAATACATCAGTTTCTACTATCATCATTACACATAAAAGATTGAAAAATATACTATTGGCTATGTTATTACACAACAATATACTGTCATTTTTAATTATTATTTTAATGAAAACTGGCTCAATTCACAGAATTATGGTCCAATCGTGTATATTTATTTTGCAAGGGGGAGGCACTTTATCAGTGTATCATAAGAAAAAAATATCTAAATTGGATGTTTTTAGGATTATTCTGCTATTGTGAAAATGCAGAATCATATAGTAAAGCTTTGAAACTGCTACAGATGACAGCACCTCTAAATAAAATACAGATTGCCACAAATGAGCAACTGCAATTTCACAAGGGTATCCTCCCACACAATGTAGTTCTAACAGAAAGTTACAATGTACATTTCATGCAATAAACAAATGGGAAAATGTTGTATAATATCTGAAATGCAGACAGAAACATGCGAGAGAAACTTTTAAGCCCACGCTGTAAAACAGAACAGTATGCATGCATCCACACCAGATCTCAACAAATCAACCACATATACTGACATCAGAAAATAAAAAGATGATACATTCAAAATCAAAGTTGAAAATGAAAAGACAAATATGTCAACAGACACATGCACATATTCAGTAAATACACAATATATAAATATTATCCACATTAGTATTAAAAGCATGCCAGACAAACCATAGGCAGAAAGTCTCAAAGATGAAGCATTAAATAGGAAAATAATGACAGTGTGACTAGTCTGTTTTTTACCTTCACTATCTGACATGGTGCCTTGTAGGTCATCCAGCAGCACGTAACCCCTACCCCTGGTTGGTTCTTCCCTGATATGTTGCTGTTGCTGGGAATCTTGTAAGGACAGGCAGGAACCAAACTGGTCCCTTGAATCAGCTGAAATGGGTGGCAGAGGCCCCGCTGAAGCACGGGCCATGCCCATAGGTTGCCCCACTGGGCTCAGTGGACTCTCTTCCTCTGAGTTCTGGGCCACTATGGGTATCCGACCACGTCCGCTTTGCACAATAGGAAGACTGGTGGGTTTAGTGCGACCAGAGGGAGTTTGATAGGTTGGGCCATCTCCAGATGCTTCACCATCCCCTTTAAGTCTCAATGAGGAGCTGGAAGGGTCCCTTTTGATAGACAAGTCAAGACCATAGCAAGATGTGGGCCTGGATGAGGGTCTTGAGCGACTACCACTAGGATAAGCTGAGTCCAAACCTAAGCTGTGGCCCAAATTTAGCGACCCAGCTAAGTTGGCACCCAGTGTGGAGCCAAGGTACTTTTGCTGCTCTGCAATATTCTTCCGTAGGCCAAAGGTAATCTCGTCCTGCATGAGCCTACTAGATCTTGGGGATGCACTGGTAGACCCTAAATAGCTAGTATAGTCTGTCTCCAAACCTCTGCTGTCTGTAATTGACGAATACTTGGAGGAGATTTTAGGATCTAATAGGGGAGTCTTGTGTTTTTGGTACAACATAGATGCTGGGAGTTGTTTAGCTGCCTGCTTCTCTAAAGTAAGTCGACTAATGCTGTACTTTTCTGACTTTGGATAGTGTCTTTGGGAGTAGCTAGAGATGCCAGTGCTTGGGGTATAGTAGTGCTGGGAGAGACCTGTCAGTTGTTCTAAGTTTTCTGTCCCACCTGTACTTCTCCTAAACTCTTGCTTGAGCTGCTGCTTCAGGAGTTTCAGTTCATAGGGTTCCTCCATTGTATCCTCTTCATCAGGAGTCTTTCCAAAGGTATGGAGTCTGGAGGTGGATCCCAGATAGTCAGTAGACCCCAGGTCTGCGGCACTCCTTCGCAGCAGCTTCTCTGCCTTGGCCAGCTCCCTTTCAGCCAGACTGTAAGATGAAGACATACCTGTGGAGCCTTTAGCCAGTTCTGCAGCATCTTCCAGGAGCATGTAACTCCGAGGTGTATGGTGATCTACATCTGTGTAATAAGAGTCAGAGACAGCTGACATGGGGCTACCTGCTACACTCCCCACCTCCAAGGCTCTGAGGTCAAGGTGGTTTCCATATTTGTCATATTTGACTCCCAAGTAGGCTGATGATGTGGGATCAGGCTGGCGGCTAATGACATCATATTTAGTTGCATCGAGCTCTGAGAGGAGGGCAGCTTGTCTGGCAGCTTTCTGCTGCAACAAGAGCATCTGATGATAGCTCTGCTGCTGCGAGCTAGTGAGGGAGGGGACAGAGGAGTAAATTGAATGAGACTGGTAGGACTGGGGAGTCTGGTAGAGAGTCTGCTGGTATTGGCTTTGAGGGAACTGATACTGCAAATATTTTCCATACTCGTGCTTGGTTTGCGGTGGAACAAAGTCATCCAATTCTGACTGAGGAGCTGTCCTGGGACGTTCAAGACCATGTTCTTCAATCTCCTCATCTTCACCACCTCCGCGACTGCCTCTAGTTTCACGTATGTTACTAACCTCACTGTCTGACATGTAGTCTCTGTCCTCAGCAACACTTTGTAAATAGGCCCTTTCTCTCTTCTCTCTCTCCTTCAGTAGTGCATCTTTACGCCGATTAATACCCATTTCCAAGTACCTGAGCTTGGCATCAATCTCTTTCTCTTCCTCATCTAGCTCTGCCTGCCTTTTGCGCAGCTTTGAAGATTCACGTTCCACTAGATCTAGCTCACGATCTATGTCTTGCAGGATCTTGGCACGTGCCATGTTGGAGTTGCGGCACATTCTTCTGCGAGCAGAACCAGTGCTGTATGCTGTTTGGCCACTGGTTGTTGACTCATCCTCTGATGGGGGATTGGGGAGTGTCCTCTTCACCTTCTTTTGAGTGCCCGTTGGTGTGCCACCTGAGCCTTTCCCCTGTAGGAAAAATAAATGATAGGATTAGAAAAAATTAATGCCTTAAATAAATGAGTCAGCTTGAAATGTAGTGCTCAGAATTCACTCAGAAAATCTATATTAAAATAAAATTAACTTTAGCAGGAAACTACTAAATTTAGTATGATTTTAACCTCAGTTTCACACCGACAAGGGGGTACAAATGATGCCAATGTGACTATGCATAAGCTATTTTTTCTTTAATGCCTTTTTTCACAATGTATGACTATACACCAAGTTTAAATGAGTTTTGTACACATTTTTATTTTTATATTTTCTTTTCTGTCTAATAAATATTTATTTTTTCAATTTTTCTCTGCATCTGATTCATTTAGCTGTTAAGATGAATAAGCTGTCAGTACAGCAATCTGAGTGAATCATCACTACTTAGGCCAGCTTCATGGTGAAGAAATATTGCAGCAGTGTTGTCCAAGTATCTAGCCTGCATGTGATGCAACATGTTGTAGATCAGGAGCATTCAACTAAACGTCCAGGAGGTCTAGACACCCTTCGTATTATGTCGACACATTTTAAAGTCATAAAATGAGAAGTCTTGATGAAAAACATATCTTTCTTCTGTCTCAAGACATATTATTAGTGATGTGTACATATCTTATCCCTATTGTGTGTGTCTTTAATTATTTTAAAGACACTTAAAAACTTACTCTGTGTAGCTTAGGCTGTACTATTTCATCAATTCATGTATATTATTTGCCTAACTGATAAATGAAATTTGAGGCTTTTCATTTTTAGGCTTTAGCCTAAGGAAGACACTGTATCACATCTGTTAAAAAAACATAAGATGCCCTTATGTTTTTTTAAGAGATGTGATGTAACTTTCTGCAGCAACTGTAGCAGGTATGGCAGCTTACTGCATTTGTTGTAGGGTGAATAATGGCACAATTATGTGTCTATTCATCTCTGAACATGATAAAATCTTTATTGAATGTTGAACAAGTCATCTGTTTCTCTCTTGCTGTGTGGCTGTTTGTGTTTACCATTCACATCCAGCACAGAAGCTGCTGCTGTTGCTCTGATAATGCAGTGCTTATGCTATGCTTTCTGTGTAGATATGTTGTTACAACCTGAGGCTCAAAAAATGATTCTGTAACTGAAGTCTGATATCTGGTAGATGTGCATTTCCCCTTGCTTAAATGTTACTTTGCCTCCTGCCAAAACTCCAAATCTAACATCACTTGTCTGCAGCTCTTTCGTTCTGGATCCAGACCAGTGTGCCAGCTGGCACTACCACTATAGATTGTAACTGCTGGCAAAAATGGTAATAACTATATAGCGTTTGAATTGAATCATGCTTAAAATGCCGTGTTTTATAAGTGTAGTAGAAATTGTGCAATGGCGCCCACTGTTGGTTTCTGTAAGTTACTGCCTTTTCATTAACATAGTCATTATTGTAGTAAATAAGAAAAGCATATCTATTGAATGGCAGCTCCTATGAAGTTTGTTCTTTTTCTAAAACCTCACCATGGTGGTGGGCTTCCTCTGTGTCAGGTTTGGCTGAGATGCCTCTAGGGATTTAGTAGCTTATACATACAAGCCTTACGTTTTATATATATACAGATAGATAAAGTGATAATTATTGTACTCACAGTACTGTTATCACCATACTGGGTGCCCGATGTTCCCCTCTCTTCTCCTGTTGGACTCATGGGCTTAGGGTCAGACATGGATCTCTGCATGGCTTTTGGTCCTCTGGGACTTGCTGGAGAGCCTTTTGATGGATCTGTACTTCCTCTTAGTTTTTGTGGGCTTGTATCACCCAGCGATTTCTCATAGGACACAAACTCAAGGGATTTGCTAGGTGATATACAGGGTGATATGGGGGAATAGAGCACTTTGGGAGATTTAGGAGGAGCTTGAAGTGTAGAGGAGTCAACTTTGAGATTAGATGACTGGTCTATTTCTAAGGGAGTAGGTCGTTTCTTTGGTGAGGTCCTTTCAGAATCAGACAGCTCCATCCTGGTGTCCATTCTAATGTTCCCCTCAGTATCTGTTTGTATGGAAATCTCAGTGTGAGCTTGTACAGACATCTCTGACTGTCCACCCCTCTCACCCCTCTCACCCCTAGCAGTACGTGGCCGGCTTTGCCGGCTTCTGGTCTGGGCTTCCCATTCCTCTTGATCCTCATCATCTGTCTGCACACAACTGTCAACACTTTTCTTAGCACTTCTCTTTTTTCTTCCTGCTGTATAAGCTTTACTTACTGCTTCGTCCTCTTCATCTGTCTGACACCCACTGTCTGTAATCTTTCGCGACAGGACTGTGCCATCAGGTCCTAAAACAAGTGCTTCCTGAAAGCCATGTCCTGTTAAGTCCCCACCAGGGTACATTTGACGAAGCTTTTGTTCTTCCAGTTGCATGCGGAGCTGCTCTTGGAGTCTCTGAATCTGTTCAAGTTGTTGCTGTTGCTGGGCATAGGTTTCTTTCTGCATCATAAGGTGTGCCTGTCTTTCCTCTTCCTGTTGTGCCAGGATTTGCTGCTTCATGGCTTGCAACTCCTCTAGTTCCTTCTGTACTAGTAGCTGTTCATGCTCACGGAACCGCTGAATCTCCTGACGCTCCCACTCTAATTCCTCAGCCAGGCGCTGTTGTTTGAGTTTCTCCATTTCTAGCCTCTCACGCTCTGCCTGATACTGGCCATCCCCAGGAACCATAGGTGAAGACAAAGCCTCCAGTGAAGCAGCTATGGCCTCCAGTGATGCATCGGTATAGTCAAGGGACAAAGACGTTGTTGATGCTGTGACAGCATTGGCAACAGTAGTACCAGCTCTAGAGATCTCCAGATTGAGCGGGGCATCTCCTTGGTCATCTGTTGCAGTAGTGGAGATGGTAGACAGAAAACTGTGGGACCGTGTAAGTGGCATGTTCTGTAGGTTGGACAGGGATGGCATGGTGTCACTGGTATGCATACCTGACAGGGTGTTGTATGTTGTACTGAAGATTGATCCAGGTTGTGTAGTAATTGCATATGTAGATGGGATAGGTGCTGCAACAGAGGAATAGACAACTCCATTTGATGATTGCCATAAACTGCTTGTACCAAAGAGTGTACCAACAGCAGTTGTTAATCTGGCTTGGGAATAAGGCGGAATTGTCATTCCTGTGTAAGTCCCTTTCTTGGAGTAGTCAACAGCTTCACCTGTCAAAAGTCAAAAATATCAGTTGAGTCCAAATAATGCCGATTTATTCAATGTTGAAGCAAGCCATGCATTATCCAAATTATGAAAAAAGTGGTGGAAAAGGAAAAAATGTCCAATGCTGAGAAATGCAACAAGCATAAACAAGACGTACAGTAGCAGCATGCAGGCATATGCAACAATGACAGGGGAAAAAACTAACAAAAAATCAATTGTCCATGCAAAAATAACACAAAAACCAAAACACAACAAAAAATGTTGCATTAGCCATGAATGAGTGGAGGCAGCTCAAAGTGACATTTAAGTGACAGGTCTGCAATGTCACTGCACTGACCTGCATCAGAAATCTTTGCTGAAGAAAGATCTACTGCACCCTCTGTGGTGCCGCTGAAATTATAGCTGTTCTTACTTTTGTACAAGAACAGGCCAGCTTCAGCCAGATTAGTATCTGACATCGATGGTTTAATTCCACCAAACCCTCTCATGCCATAAGGAGATCTGTCATACTGGTAATGGTCATCACGATATCCAAAACGGTCTTCAGGCAGGGGTGTAGTAGGTTGCTGTGTAGTGCAGCTACCTCCAAATGGTAGCTTGTACACAACATCACAGCATACAGCTCTTTTTCCTGCAGTCAGATCCACTGGTTTGCCATCATCATCCGTGATTACAGCTGTGACCACTTCTGCTGAAGAAGCATCCACTGATACCACAGTGTTGAATGGTTTTATAGTGCTAAGGTCAACAGCACCTGCCACTGTGGTTGTTCCTGTAGTTAATCCATTAGCAACACAACTTGCAACAGCGGGTGCAATAGTGACAGGGGTGGTCTGGAAAGTTCCTCCACCTGCTGCAGATCCAACTGAGAGGTTAATGGGGATCTCTGTACTCGCATGAGTGGAGGGCTGAGAATCAACTGGCCTATATATAATTTGAGAAACAGGTTCGAATGCTTTGTTTTTTGTTAGCTGAAGGGGCACTGAAGATGCTTGAGAAATGTCTACATTGTCACATCGCTGCACTGTGGCAGAACAGGTCACAATGGTGATGCTGTCAGTCACTATAGAAACAGTGGATGATTCAGCACTGAGGTTGACCACAGGTGACTGAACTGCACTGTTCTGACGACTGACATCATTTGCAAAGGACTGACGTCTTGAGTCCGGGCTAGAAGACAGATCCACACCATTCATGTCTGATTCTGGGTCCATTTTCATAGTCCTAAGATCAACCACCTCAGAAAGTTGAAAGGCCTGACCATTCTGTGCTGGCAGCTGGGGTTTAGGTTTCTCCAATGAGACCGGGACACCGTTTGCTCTTGGAGCTGGCACTGGTGGTGGTGGCCTTTCATGAACAACAGAAACAGTGGTCCTTTGGACTTCTGTTGTAACCACTTGAGAGATTAGGTTAGGCATAACCACAGATGGCTGGGCCGAAGCAGATATAGCCTCAATTATGTGACAAGAACTAGATACGTGTTTTTCTGGGCTACAAATCTCTTGACTTTCAATTGATTCTGTGACTCGCGTGTATGCCAGAGGCACCCTGGTTGTTTGAGGAGGGGCTGGTTGTGGATGCTGTTGCGGGTATGACTGAGGTTGAGGCTGTGATTGGTGATAACTTTGGGGCTGAGCTTGGTGTGAAGGAGATGCTGGGCCAGGAGCAGAGGGAGCTTGAGTTGAGACAGTGTCTACTGGGGAGCTGGGCTGAGATGGCAGTGTGATCACTACATATGTGTCACGAAGATTGCTGGCATATCTTGGGGATAAAGGAGACTTTGGTGAAGGTTGGAAAGGCTTGCTCTCAGAAGAGGGGCTTAGATTCAGGGCTATGTCAGTAGGACCAGTGGAAAGTACAGTGGGCCTTGCAGGATGTGGGGCATGGGCAGGTGAAGAAGGCTGTGAACCAGGCTTTGGTGCAATTGGTGGTTTGACACTATGTCCTGCTCTGTGACTGTCCCCAATCCCAGCAGGGATTGATGGCTTTGGGGGAACAGGTGGGGGAACATGAGGTCTGTAGGTTGGTGTAACTCCTTGTCTTGTAGGCGGCCCTTGCGCTGTAGTCATAGTCACTGTTTCTGGTCTGATTGGAGTTGGTGTCGCCTGAGGTGGAAGTGGAACTGGAGGTTTCCTGGGGAAAACTGTGGGTTTTGGTGGTGTTGGAGGAGGCAGTGGTGGTGCAACAGGTATTTCTGCTTTTTCCTGAGAATTAGCCCTACGCAGGACATTTGGCTTTGGGGGCACAGGTGGGGCAGTTGACACTACACTGGGAATAGTGGGTGTGTACTGGGGTACTGTGGGCAAAGGTGATGAACTGCCAATCACAGGGGACGATGTTCTTGAGAGCACATTAGACAAGTCTACAATGTCAGCTTGGGACGATGCAATTGTGGTATGAAGTTGCTGTTCTGATGTGGATGATGGAGGAGGTTCAGAAGACACAGGCTCAGTTTCTGTAGTTAATGCCATGTCTGAGTCTGTAGTTACGGTCTCTTCTTTTTTAACTGTACTCTCGTCATCAGAGGACAACTCTCCAGAAGAGCACTGTGTCACCTTTAAGTCTGGGATGGGGTGCAGTGCCCTTCTAGAAGCAGTGGCTTCAACTTCTGGCTCATACTGAGTTGGACTTGTTCCGGGAGTTAGAACTCTTTTCATTAGCTCTTCATAGGCAGTTTCAGCATCCAACAATGGCTTCCCATCTTTGCCTAATGTTACTGCATTGCTTTTGGAAAAGGTATTCTCAGCCGGTTGTAACACGATCTCTGGGTTAGTGCTTTCCTTTTTTGGCTGCATATTTTGATATTCCTGCTCTAGCTGCATGAATTCCTTCCTCTTCTTTATCATGTCCTCATAAACTTCATCTGGTGATCTCAGCTTCTTAGGCTGAGCAGGAACAACAATCTTCTCTGGCTCCCCCAGATCAGCTGTTGAATTGTCAATAAGGGATGCATAGGCATAGTCTTCAATGAGCATGCCTCCATAAAGGGACTCTTTTTCTGGCTGAATCTCCACTCCGTCAACCGTTGGAGACTTAGCCCTCAGCATTATTTCCTCGTAGGCCTCATCAGCAGATTTAAGAGCTTTTTTCTGTGGCATATCTATATTTTGATCATCTGTTGGTGAGTGAAGAGACACTGATGTAGGCAGTTGATATGTTTTCTGGACTGCTGCAATCTTTGAGGCGTGGATTTCAAATCCTTCAGAATCAGATTCAATACTGGGGGAAAAATCAGAGCAAGATGATCGTCTGATCTCCTCCATTTCAGCTTCTTGCCTCAGTTCCTCAGTTGGTGAGGCATCTTCAATGGGGGAAAGGTTGCTTGGTGGTGTCTTTGGACGCTCTCTCCTCCTCTGGGCTCGAATCTCGTCTTTGTCTTTCTTAGATTTTTTCCCTGAGCCCTTTTGTTTTTCTTGCTCCCTGAGCAGTTCCTCTTCTTCCCTCAACTCATCTTCCTCAGAAGAGTCCTCAATAGTTGGCAGCATTTGACCAGGTTGTCTGTGTTTAGCTTTCCTGTGCTGTTTTCCCTCTCCAGAATGGATCTGACTGGGACTACTACTGTCACTGTCTTCATCTAGTGATGACAGTGATGTTGGGGATGTCCCAGGAGTGAAGCTAGATGCATGTAGACTGGATGACCCCTCACCTCTAGACCGATCATCTGGAGAGTCTGTAAGACTTTCCATTTCAGGCTCCCCATCATCATTAACAATTCGCATAGGAGTGCTAGTTGCATTTAGCTCCATAGTTTGAAATTTGCGAACTGCAGTACCACTCTGATGCTGCTCTTGTTTTGGTTCCTCTTTGTCTATATCAGGCTTATCCAATGAGCCAGTGAGTTGCTTATTTTCTTCATCATCTGGACTTATAGTGCTTTTCTTAGTAAGTCGCCTGGTTTTTCCTGAAGTGCTCTTCTCTACAGCCTCTGTTTTCTTGCGTTCTATTTGTTTATTCTCATTGTCTCTGATCTTTCGCCGGACTAGATTTTCTTCATCAGACGGGGAAGCATCCTCATTCTCGCTCATTTCAATGATCTGTTTTCTAATAAATTCCTCATCATCCCCTGACATTGGACTCTCTTTACCAAAGCTTTCACTGCTATCATCCAGGGAATCTGCCCTCACATCCATAGGCACAAGGAGCTTTTTCTTTGTGGTACCGTTAGTATTCTTCTCAGAAGGTTCTCTATCATCTTCTGAGCTAGGCGTATCAGGTGAGAGGGGAAGCACCTCTAATTTACGTCTGGTCTTTAAGGTGTCTGTTAGTTTCTTCTCCTCATCCTTTGGTTGTGTGCTTGCCTGGGCTTCAAGAATAGGAAGGACTGTGCTTTCCAGCTTTGCTAGGTCTGATGGGCTGGTAGGACTGCCCTCCTTTGTGGCCATTCCTTTCTCTGCAGGCTCTTTCAATGTCTCAGTAGTTTTCACCTGTTAGATTGAAATAAACAAAAATTTATTATTTTCTTATGCATTTCCATAAAAATAGTAATATCTAAACTGGAATTTCCAAGGATGTTATAGACATCACATGACAGCAAAACTCACTTTAGTTCTGTCTTCATCTAAATTATTATAACATTTTGTTTGTACTAAATAATAACAGTTCAGAGCATTGTAACTGAACATTTAGGGCATTTTCAGATGCTTCAATTTATATAATTGCTAAATTGACAGAGTATATAATTACATAATAAATACATAATTTACATATATACCTAATTTAATATGTTAACTTAAAAGTGACATAAAGCACGTGGCCTGTA
>OMLM01002780.1:66057-89868 GCA_900302695.1 Helostoma temminkii
CACACACACACACACACACACACACACACACACACACACGGAAGGAAATGTTACTCAGGGATAATTGTGCCTGACTGCAAAAGCAAAAGGTGTCTGCAAAAATATTACAACATGTTAAGATGTTCCAGCAGTCACAAACCTGCCAGCTTGGATTGGCTTCACCAGCAGGATGTTAGGGCAGTTAAACAACAATGACCTCTAGTGGCGTTTCATGAGAATGATCATAACTCTGTTAGCTACAGTACCTTCCCATTTTTGTTTGTATTCATTAGCTTTTTTTCATCAAAAATTTTTTTTTCATCTATTTGAAACATTACAATAGCAAAGGTGCAGGTTTCAATAATAAAATCAATCATGGCGAGTTCAATTTAGTTGCTTCAGTCCCCGGTGGTACTGTTAATTGAGGCATTTCTGCTACAGCAGCCATTGTTAATGTTACTGGTGACACCTGTCCTTTTCTTTCTATGTCAAGTAAATAGGTCTGCTGTGGAAATGTCAGCAGCTGAGATCTACAAGTCCATTTTAACACTTTGCTGGTAGGTGCAGTAGTTTGGTTTCTTTGTGAATTCCAAAAGAAATAACAAAATATTTTAAAAAAGCCTATTAGCCATGATTACACCAAAAAAATACAACTACACCTACTTTGGCTTAAGCTATTCCCTATAAATACAGTCGACAGCATGTCCAGTCAGTTGTTTTTGGGCAGAGACACTTAGTTGGCTCTAGGCTCAGTGAGGGCAAGTGCCGTATTAAACTGTGTGTAATATTTTAATTTATCCAGTATCTTAAAGTCCCATTCATTTGTCCCATTATTTGGTTTATGAAGGATGAATGGATTAGATTTTGGTTGTCAAAGAAAGTCAAGGTATGTATTCACATGCAGGCATGTTACATCTTAGAAACACCTGGAGGTAATTTTATTACATCTGGCACATACAGTATGTCTAGGTGGACTCATGCATAAATGTATTAGAATATAAATGTGGACAGATATACATGTACACTGCAACTTCATTGGTTGACAGGGGCATACCACTGCAATGCAGTGACTCTAGTTTTCATATATTTATATTTCTTAGTATAAAAGGAATACTATACTTTATAAAATTTACAGCTACTCACTGATATGTTCCTACTCTTTTCATTTCCTCTTTTTCATTTATAACACAGAGAATATTGCAACTTATCCAGTCTGTGGATTCACCACTGCTACAACTAGCAAACACAAACTTGCTAAAACCAAAGCCACAATTAGTGCCACAACAGGTAGTAAGAGAGAGCAATGTAGAGTACACCGACTACATTCACATGTAAATTCCAACTGAAATAAGAACAAGGAAACCTTTTTTTGTAACGGAGATGTTTATTTAGACAACCGAATGCATGCCAGAAAGAACCGTGTTACAGCAGCGGTAACTTTCAGCTCTCTCACCCAGAGTAAGGACACAACAATCTTTTGAGTTTTGGTACAGAACAGTATCTGCTCTAATTTATTGCATTGACACATTACTCTTGTCATGTACTCAAGGGGCAGGGGAGACACAGGGTGCCATTGCTGAATCAAAGATTAAAGAGCCTGGTTCTTGAACAGCCTAAGCTGTTTGAGTTGTTAATACCACAAGCTGTTAATACCACTGTTTTGGCAAAAGGACAAAAGTATTTCACACCTTGCTTTAAGGGAACTTTACCTCTCACACAAAACACGTAAAGAGACGATAAAAAAGATGCACTTACTGTAAGTAGCATTCACATGCAGTATAACGTGTCTTCTCCTCAGACTAGGTTTAACAGTTTTCTCCACTATTTCTTACAGAGATTCACAGCTAATGTTTTTCAGTTTGGGGAATTATTTTACACATAATGGTTACTCGATGAATTACAAACATATTGGGTGGATTTGCGAGAACAGAGCAATGAAATTATATTTTATGAAAAGCAAAAGAGACAGAATTGTGCTTATTGTTGGTGGGATCTCATTAACCAAACATCTGGTTAATGACAAAATCCCCTGTACTTAATTCACACTACATCCCCAAAAAGGGACTCCTTGACACAATTTCACTTGGTCCATCAAAGTTTTCTTTGTTGCTGTTGCCATTGTTTCTCCAATATACTGATGAGCCAAAAATACCATAATATCAAAAATAAATGCAACCCTTTCACAAAACATGAGCAATAAATAATAATCAAGTGGTGTTCTTGTACTGTATATATACTGTATATACACAGAGAGTTAAGTTTGTTGTATATATGTACACAAAACAAGTGGCAGTCTATTTCAGACTGGATTCTTAGCATAGCCTACAACTGGAATTTATGCCCAGATTCTATAAATTCCAGAAAAAGCAACAACATAATAAGTTACACAGAATCCTCGAGAGCAGAAGGGATTATGCACAGTGACACTACAATGTTGCTTTGCCCCATAATTATAACCACTGCTTTGGAAAGGAAAAGAAATTATAAAACAAACATGTAACATTTTTAGGCAGGGTGTAAAAAAAACAAACAAACAAAAAAACCTCTAGGATTCCATTAAAATAACTAGCTTATTAAAACACTGATTGACAACAACATGCACAATGCTTTCCCAGCTTCAGGTGGTGTGTGTTATTGTACGATGAAGCACTTTCCCTGCACAGCAGCATGACTTTGCAGTTTTTGCATGTAATGGTGCTTCTATTTGTTCTGAAACAACACGAGGGCCACTGGTGCGAACTGTGCACACCTCAAGAAGAACTGCAACGCTTCTCTTCTTCTCTTCTTTCTGTCTTGGCTTGAAAGACGAGATACATGTTTCATTTCTCCTCAAACAGTTCTTCAAGTTGGGAGTTTTAAATCCATTTCCATGTACACTATCATGAAGTTCACATGCTCAGGTCAAAGAAGGCAGCATGTTGCAGCGTAGTGTGTCTAATAATGTCTCAGCAACTGCCTGCTCGGTATATCAAGTCCATCTCCTTACCAACAAACTCCATACTAAACATTTCTGTCCTATTTTAGTAGCTTATGTACATGAATTTGAAGTGTCTGCCAGCCAGTATCCCAGACAACCAGCCATATCCTCAGACATTTATAATATGCATTCCAGTTTCTCCTGCTTATGTTCGTCCACTTCACAGGTTATGTGCGTTTGTGTATGTGTCTTTGAATGAGAGACTCGATGCGCAGTTCATGTATTTCTACCTAAAAATTGTTTGAGGATTTTTTTTTTTTATTTCTGGCTGCTGTTATGAAGAGGTCAGTGAATCATACATTGGATACACAATCTATAGAATCTGTTAGTGTGTATAAGTGTGATCTGGTTGCATGTGTGCATCTTTGCGCTTCTTCTCAAACACTACGTGGAGGTCTTTGAAGCTCATGGGTCCTCCTGTTGCGTCCCTTCTTATTTTCCTGCATCCGTCTCCATTTGGCTGCGTGTTGACTGCTCACCCGAGAAACCCCCGCAACCTGAGAACCAGTCGGGTTGCCCTGCCCCTTCTGGCTGTTTTGCGTCTTCTGGTTATTTTTAGTTGGCTGACCACTCAGCATACCCAGATTTGGTTTAGCTTTCTGGGTGTTCTGGCTCTGTGCTGGGCCCTCCATTGTTGGAGCTCCTGCCTGAAGCCATGGCCTGCTCTGTGGTGGGCTGGCTTGCTGCTTCTGAGCATTAGGAGCCAAAGCTTTAGGCCTCAATGCAGAGTTGGAAACGCCAGGACTGTCAGGTTTACCCTGACTATTGCTATTGGGTGTCTTCATCCTTTTCTGTTTGCGCTCTTTCTTCCAAACTTGATCGCAAAATTCCTCTACACTGTTAAGGTCCGGGTGGTCCAACAGAGACAGGAAATCTCTGTACCACAGCCTGTGCTTGGCTTGGCCGTGACCTGCGCCGCCTCCTGGACCGGGAAGTCCAGGTAGGATGTCACCCAGTCTCTGGGCAGGGATGACCTGGAGGCTGAGGCGCAGCAGAGGCTGGATAAAGCCATGTTCAACAGCCTGGCAGTGGTAGACACCTACGTCAGACTGCGTCAGACTTCGTATAAGCAGGCCCTGGTCTGTACGAAGCACTCTGTCATCTAGCTTGATCTGAAACACACAGAGAGAAAGACAAAAAAAAGATAAATGGCAGCAGGGCTTGATGTTAATGTTTTTTTGCTCACCTGCCACTGTAGCTAGTGGTTTTCTGCTACTAAAATAAAATGCAGAGGTGGCAAATAAAGTACATTTGTGCAAATGCTGTACTTGAGTAAAATCTTGAGCTACTTTACATGTATAATGTGAAGGCCTACCTGTGAGCAAATGCCACTGAGCATATTTGTTAAAGCAGTTAAGTTTTGATTTTAGTAATATAATTTAGCTAAAAATGTATTTAACCATGTAGATTCAATAGAGATCCTCTTTTTCAAATGAGACCTGAAGATGGCAGCATACAATGTCAGACAGTACAATCCAGCATGTAACAAAGATACAGCATTAAAACCGGTCGTGTGTAAAGGTTTTAATTAAGCCAAGAACCAATGATGTTACACAAGCTTATACATTTTCACATACAGCTGTAGGAACTAAACTGCTGGGACTGGTTTGGGAGTGCCTCCTGCTTTTAAACAATAATGCCATTACTTAAGTCAAGAGTTAAATGTAATCTGAGAGTAAAGAAAGTAATCATTGGCAGAGATGACCTACATCAAGGTAAAATTGAGTCAGTTCATGTTTAGCACATTAAACTTTCAGTTACTGTCTAATAGTTGGCGGAGAGCTTTCATTGAGTCCCTTTTATTAAAAATAGCACTCCTCTGTCCTGAGTGCTGACCTCAGCTAAACAGTGTCTCCATCCTGGGTTGTTATCAGACAGGATGGAGTATGGCCTGTCTAAGACCAAATCCGCTGAGACCAAATAATAACTTCCTTCTTCAAATCTAAAGTAATAAAATTGAAGGGGTTCTTCCTCCCTTCCTACAGAAAGAATCTCATCATTATTACAGGAGCGGATGAACACACACACACATTCAGTCACACAGTACAGCATCTATTAACTTATTTGTTCGTGCACCAGGACTGATAGAGAGTCACTGTGTGCTGAAATCCACATGCATTTGGTGTTCAGAGCTGAACATTAACACCCTAACAGCCATATCCAAAAGGTGCCCAATGCTACAACTTAGCCACCACTAGTAGGGCTGTGGGGTCACGTCTTAATAAACATGGACACATGCATGTTTGCACATACATATTTCTGTTGCCAGATTCATGCAATACTTGGACATACTAAGACATAGGAAGTCGAAGGAGTACAGCTATCCAACTACAATGGTACTAAAGAAGGACCCATCAAATGAGGAAAATGGATGTAAACAATGAAAAAAAACATGGTTTCACAAGGAAGGAATTGCATACAATTTTTCAAGCCCTTAAGGACACACACAATGTATTTTGATGATTTATTAAATGTAATCTTTGTTAGTAAAAAGGAGAATTCCACAGGGAGTTTAGGGTGTGTTTCCAAAGACCAAGTCTATAAATCTGGAGTTACTACAGCTTACCCCATGAGCATTGTGACACACTTAAAATGATTATCACAGTCACAACTTTTCTTCCTCATAACATTTAGTTTATTATAGTTTATTACAGATATGCGCTTTTATCTGAGGTTGTTTTCAAACTGACTGATATTTTTTAGACTGGACCTTATCATCACATCATCATCACCCCTGTATCACACACTGAATGTCTGGTTTAATAACTATAGCCACAGCTGAAACTCTCTTGCATCATAGGCTCAAAGGTCAATCTAAACATCCCCAGCCGAATGATACTACCATCTCAATTTCAGTGAGGCTAAATGTCAAAGGGGTCAGGGGTCATGCAAGAGGTCATGACATGAGCAGGAAAGGTGCAGCCCCTGGCAAAGAGATGTTTTGTCTGCTTAAATCTAATCAGTCTTAAATAGACACTGAAGTCAATATGAAGAGTGTTTTATAATTATCAAGGAGAAATTAATACATTTTCTAACATGGTGCATGCTTTTAAGAGGAATGTTAGGACTATTATGAATAAACATATTTACCTCATGCTTGCGATCATCATTGGGCTTCTGCAGCTGCCAATAGATGAGTGCTCTCTGAGACTTCGGGCTGCACTCCAGAAACATACTGCTGTTCTCCACACCAAACACAACTCTGTCCTCTACTGTGCTTCCTAGGCCATCCACGTCCTCTGTTTAAACCGAAGCACAAACAGAAAGGGGTCTGAGATGTGTGTGACAGGAAAAGGAGAGAGTCAAAGTGTCTGTGTTGATGCAAAGTGAATCAGGTACCATGATGCTGAAGGTCTGAGCACTGGGAGAGAGGGTCTCCATTTCGAATGTCCTGTCGTCTGGTTCGCCTGGGGAGAAATCACAATGAAAAAAAAAAAATAAAATATTGATGACATCAGTGAATGTACTGACAATCTGAGCAACATTTTGTACTAAATCAACCACAAATGCACTTATCACGTTCTGTTCACTGTACTGTTCCATTTCAGCCACTAGGGGGTACTGTTACACATTGCTACTTCACATTCAGCTTCACTCACACCTAAGGAACAGAAAGTGTCTATTTATCTAACCTTCACTCCACTGTTAAATCGCATGGAAGAAAAACATAACTAAACCTGGCACAATGTAGCAACATAGACCTGCTGAGTTATAAAAAAGTGTGCTTCATTGCCTTCTGATGAGCCGTTATTGTGAAACACATACAGTATTGTTTCACCCT
The DNA here is from genome assembly GCA_900302695.1 of Helostoma temminkii. Taxonomy (NCBI): domain Eukaryota; kingdom Metazoa; phylum Chordata; class Actinopteri; order Anabantiformes; family Helostomatidae; genus Helostoma; species Helostoma temminkii. Next base: position 72,795 of record OMLM01002780.1, read on the forward strand.
TGAACTGCCTGTAAAAGCAGCCCTGCTTTTTGCACATCTGCTGTCATTCAGAATTTCTCCTGCCAACATAAGGCATTTTCATAGCCCAGCTATACTGACTACCTGTCAATGTATCTCCACTCCTTCATGGTTTAAAATCTCCATCCTCCCTTCCTTACTTCTGTATGCCTTACATATCGGGACACATCTCTGTGTCACTTTCTCACACATATCCCTATTCTGTACATTTCTTGGGCTGTCTTTTTGGCTGTCTGAGCACGTGCGGGGCTGGGTGTCTGGTTCTCGTTCTGGGAGGGAAAATATTTGCAGTGTAGAGGAGAGCTGAGAGGTTTTGGTCCTGGCCTTAACCATGGGGTGTGCCACCTCCTCTGTAACTATGCCAAGCTGAAGTATAGCCATTGGCCTAGTTCTGCTATGTGTGAGAAGTTCGGGATGAATGAAATGCAGGGGTGTAGCGCTGTGTGTGTGTGAGGGCTGTAATGGTCAACCTAATCCCGCTGGATTCAGCACAGGGTAATTTGAGGGTGTGTATGTTCATACCTCCTGGCTGCAGGGTGAAGCGGTCAGACAGCTCCCGTTGGCTATAATTTAGTGTGTATGTGCTTGTGTAGATGTATATTTCTAAATTTTTCTCTCTGTATGTGTGTGTGACAGACACAATTTAGAACAACTGTTACTGGCAGGAGTTATAACCCAGGTCGCTGAATTTTACCTCTTGGAATGCAAGCTAACATGTGGATGCTTTTAATGACCATTTGTGCCTACGTAATATTACTTCTCTAGATTACTTCCATATTTGGATGTTTGGCATGCATTTTATATCTGTGTTGATTTTTGCAGTTGCTTGCACTTGTTAATAAGCCAGTGGAGGTATGAGGCTGAAGAAATAAGGTAGTACAAGGAGATGCCCTTGAGCAAGGTGTTTAAAGGTAATTGCAACAGCAGACTGCAGGTGTACTGATAACTCCCAGGTGCGATTGCATGTGACGACAGTAATACAAAGGCAGGATTTTATATAAAGGATCATGCAGGCTCAGCAAACCCACTCATGGCAAACAAAGGTTAAACATAATTTAACATGTGCCTGCTCCTACCTCTTGGCAGTAGGAAAGTATCTTGAGCATTCGGTGCCGTCCCAGGCGCAATAAGGGTCTCTAGCCAGGCAACACTCAGCGCAAGCTTTCCCATACACCTCGCAACGGTGTAAAGACATCTGCGATACACCCAGGGCTGAGCCAAGGTACAGCTGTTGCTGTGGGAGCCGAAGAAACAGAAAGGACATAAAAAGTGAACGTTCCTGTGCGACTCAGTTGGAACGATTGTTGTAAAAAGAAGGTGGTTGTGGGTTTGGTTCTCAGTAGGCACATTAGTTGTCTTTGTTTTGGGATATCAGTGTTTGCTTAAAGGCCCAGAGGTTATCCCGCTTTGCTTTCTTTGTATTCATAATCTTGTCAACAACTTTTGGATACATTATTATGTGTGAAAACAAGTTTTTACCTGCTTGGTTGACAGCTCCATTGCAGAAATAGGAGTGGGTTCCTGTACAAACAAAAGGAGCCAGTTTAAGAGCACATAAAATTTGTATTTTTATACTCTATATATTAGTTTCATTTAAATCAGTTCTGGTATGTTGTCTGAGTCCTAAATTGTTGCTAACATTCATTTTTAATGTCTTACCCTAAAGACAGTCATCTCTTCTAGCACCACCTCTTCAAGGTCATGCCAGCTCTCTCTGGGAATTGTCACCACCTTCAGCACTGTTCCCACATCTGAAAAACAACAAGACAGCCAGATGTTTATGTACAAATCTGTTTTGTAGACATGCAGATTTGTCCTCATGTAGACCTTTACAGACATTCTATTTAAAGTTCGTTACATAGATGCTTAGGTAAATGTTACTTTTGTAATGTTAAATATAATAAAAGAATAAACACCCATAACATTCTCTACAAACACTTACAATTCAATTTTTGAGAGGAAAAAAGTATTTCAGGTTTTGCTTGCAATGTATTTATGTCTATTGTCCCCCTTTTCTGGACATATGTGCAGAGAAATAGGTTTTTAATTTCTTTAAAGTATGATGATCAAAGTGCATGTTACTGTGTACCTGTGCCGATGAACATGACATCATACTGCCCGTCCTCTGCTTCGACTCTATCTACCACTAGCTGGGTGAATTGGTAGTCCACATCTGTCCTCACCATGATAGGCCGCCCCCCTATTGGGTGCACTGGATTGTACATGGCTGGGTGCCCCCTGGCGAAGGTGATGACATCATCAGGAAGGTCTTTGGTGGAGTCAAATCCTCCAAATGTCTTACTGGGACACTAAGAGAGACATGATATTGTAGCTAGGTAAATTTAGAGAATCTGCATTAACCCCTCATAGAAAACACAAATTCAAGAATGTGAAGCTACGTTATGCATATTTAATGTAGTATAAGTCTTCAGTTGTTCTAAATTTACTGCATTCGTGGAGATTCGTGTGAAGACTCACAGTGCCAGGGCGAGGATAGGGCACTCGTCCTTGAAAAGGCACCCACTGATAGTTGGGTCCATCTCTGTGGGCGTAGGGACCTAGGAAAACCCTCCTGATGTCTGCCATGTTGTACATACACACTGCTGAGCCTTTAAAGATGTTACTGTAGAAAAAAGAGAAAAAGAAAAGTACAAGGAGTGAGAAAAAAGGGCAGAGTTAAAGCATGGAAAGAGGGAGTGAGGGTGGTGAAATAAAGGAAGTAGACAGAGACAAACAGAGGGGATTTATAACTGATCACTCACAAGGCAGGGATTAGGAGCTTGTGAAATACTGAAGAAAGACAACAAAATGACCCTTCATCGCACAAAGACAGAGAGGAGCACGGTTGTTGTTACCTAAGTATGGGAATGACAGATTGGAACTTCACTCTGATTGCTTCCAGGCTCTTGAGAACAGACAGGAATTTAGGCACACCACCAACAAAACAGGAGACCATATTTGAAAACCCCTCCAATATTTTGTGAGGGTTTGCTTGAGCCAGATGGGTGGATTTTGCTTTCACTAGCCAGATGAAGGCCAAAGCAGGCAAGGTCAATCAATCATCACAAAAAAAGGAGAGTATGTGGATTTTATTTCAATTTATTCCGCGTTCCAGGTCATCCAAACGACAGCTATTTAACTGCGACTCGTTTAAATGGAGAATTTGAAAGTTCCACATGAATAATCCAAGATGTATATTCCACAGGAGTTATTAAATTATTCATGTGGAGACAAAAGTAAGCTGGCAGTTTGCTCTGAGCAAAGTCAAGTACTTTAACCTTTAGCAATGTAAGAGGAGATCTGTTTCACAGTTTTATAGATTTGTTGTTATTTGATTGTAGGATAAATGTTCAAAAATAACTTATGAAGAAGTGGGCCCGTTCACCAGCTTCCCAAGTTTCAGTTTTCACAGATGGGAGATTTTCATCTGGACAGCAAATCTCTTATATTTGCAAGAACCAAATGCTTCAGTAAGATTTGGGACACCCTTTGTCTTGCTGACTGCAGTGGGAAGTTGTATCGGACTAATTATGGATGTGGCTGGCACACACAGAGCCGACAGTACTCACCAAAGCATGGAAGATGAATGGATTAGCATTTGAAAATGTTAATTACAGAGAAATTCAATTAACTCCAGGGGCAAGAAAAAGGCACTCCAATATCTGTGCTTAAGAACATGTGTTTCTGCAGATGCACACAGCTTGGGAGACACACAACCCCACAAAAAAGCACACACACACAAACAGAAGCGGAATCAAACATTGATCTGTCAGTGGCAGCTTCTCTCTGCCTCATTAAACAATGATATTAAAAGCTAGTCCCTCAGAATCTCTGCTCTATTCATCTCTGCAAACTGGCCACTTAGAAAACCAATTAAACCACTCTAATTCCTCAATGCCTCATAATTGAATTTTAAGGCATGCTCGTGTGTATGTGTGTATGCGGGCACACATGTGGGTATGTAGGAGTACGCCCACCGCTGTGCCCCGACCTCTTAGTTTAAATACATTCCAGAAAGCTGAGAAAACCCATGCAGGCCTGGTGATGCAATGTGCCTGTCAGTATGGGTTAGATTGTGCCGCTATTCTATTCAGCCTGTCTTATCATTAGTGGTGATTGATGGTGAAGTGTTTGTCCTCCTTTCAAAGCAGTTCAGACACACTACTAGACACAAAATACCCCTCCTCTTTTCCAAATGCAAATTCATCATCATCATGATAAGTGCCACCAACTGTGCCATTTCAACTCACTTATCTGCCTTGCCCCATGCCTTCACCTCTCCACATGCTTCAATAGAGCTGCACCCGGCCTCTGAAAACCCCATTCAGTGATCAGGCGGTGGCCAGGAGAGAGACGTGCGTTCCTGCTGAGTGAATATCGTGTTTCTCCTGCTCCCCCCGCTTCATAATCTGATTTGCTTATAAGCCTCTGCCATGGTTTTCACGAAAGAGGGGACAGGTAGCAGGGAATGCAGAATCGACTAAAAGCAATCCCCAATCTGATTTGTGAAAAGGGGTGCCATACAAGAGGAAAAGAAACAATAAGACAACTGTAAGTGGATTATGGGATGGGGAGCACTGTCTGGAAATTTGACAGTGGCATGCTTGGCTGCTCACATCGTGCAATGTCATTTAAAATGCTTTGGAAATACAGGTACAGGAAAGGAATAAAGGATGTGAAAAGAAAGAATATTGGAAAGCAAATATGAACCATGTGTGTTTTTCAAATACAGAGGAAATAACTTGTCCAGGACAGTTGCCTGCTGAATCTATATCAGCTCCTTCAGATCTCCTAGCAACTGATCAACAAAATAAATATGATACTACCAGAGTTTGTCAAGGTATTTGACATTATGAGCCTTTGCACACACAAGGTCAACATAAAAATATCTGAACTGGACTGTACCTGGATGTAGTGAATACAGCGTAGATAACTGGGTTCTTCGGGTCCTTTGAGCTCATGAGAAACACATCCTCTGAAAATACAAAACAGGAATAGATAAAGTAGAGGCTTTTACTAGCAAAGAAAGACAATCTGAGTCTGTGACGTTATCTTTTATCCATGCTTCAGTAAACAATACACACTTACGTAGTTCATCAAAGTGTGTGTCAATACCATTGACCCCAGGAACTGAACACATTAACCGGGCTTTGAGGAAGGTGGTCCACTTGTTTACCAGACTCCTGTGACCTCCCATGTCATTCTAAAAAAAAAACAACACATTTCTGTAAATGCTTAACGAATATGAGTTTTTTCTATAATATATAGTACACATGTAAGAAATGGTGAGACCTGCCATTATGATAATGACTTTGTTGTGTGTGTGTTGTTACCTTACACAGTTGTCCTATCCTGGCGATGGTGGCCTTGCCAGTGTGCTCTCCATCCATTGCATTCTCTTTAAAAAAGAGGAAGATCTTGTCGTCTTCAGGGTTGTCACTCTCAGGGATCAAGTGTACACCAATGAACCTGGGGTCTAGGGAAAAAAAAAGAAAATGAATAAAGCAAAAACTCTGCATAAAGTAAATACAAACTTATACACAAAGCACAAATGTATTTATACACAAACTGAATCACACACATCTATACAATTTATACAATCTTTACAATTCAACCTCTGTCCCAATGACAAGCCTTTCACCCCTATTTTACACCTCCGGAACCAATACCCCATGATATTCTCCAGTCACAGCTCAGTAATAACAGTCATTCACTTTACACCCTGGTGTTACAGTATCTGACTTTATCCCAAGTGAGCGCTCCAACCCTAAATCCCATATAACCCCTGTCTCTAGACCACATCCTTGTGCACACACATGGCTCTGATTGTCCTGGGTAACACTTGAATAAATGTATCCCGACTTTTATCGTGGGAGGAAATCAAAGCTAAAGGGGGAAGCTCAGGCCTTAGGGCTGGGATATCTCTTGACATGAAGGGGTAGAAAAGATTGAAGAAAAGTGGCCGTAGTCACTGAGGCGTCGTCACGCGTAAAACGAGACTGTGTCTAAAAGCTTGGGGGTTAGCTGCAGAGAAACAAGTAGTGCCATGTTACCCCTCCATGGCCGTTTAGGATATAGAGTAGCTGTGAAAAAGGAGAGTGTGGCCAAAGTGGGAAAGAGATTTATAAGTGCTGTGTGGGTGCAAGACCTCTGGTATGAGTCATGTGCACCGCATGCATACTTCATACTTCTATTGTGAATATGCGCAATTTAATCTACACATTCATAAATTAATGTCTGCATGTGCTCACAATGTCGCCAACCACTGAGGTCATAATATTCATTATATTTAATTCCCTACAAAAGGCCATTTTCTTCAGGGAAAGTTTAATCCAACATCTGTGACTGAGAGGGCATTAAAAGGTTAAGAGATGTGTAAATAAAACGCAAGAATCAAGACTACTGTTAAACCAAATCCTTTCAGAATAAGCTGCTATTAAGGATTCATTTCTGAGTTTCTCTCTTGTTACATTTGAGTACCATGTAACCTTGTTGATAAAGCCTCAATAGAATACCCCCATCCCAGTAAGCCATGCAATTACAATCCCCTCATTGTGAAGAAGGAGTTGGATTTTACCGAATGGATACAATCCCCAGCGCATTTGTTTGAACAAGGTGAAAGATCGATGAGCATTAATCCGGTAACAATGGCTTCTCCCTTTTAAATCACTCTTTATTAATATGTCACACTTATCAGCACTGCAGTGACCAGCATTTGTGATTTTTGATGGTGCTGGGAGAGGGGGGAGGGCGTTGAAGGGAATTTGATTCCCCTACAGGAAAACAGCTGAGAGAGGATTAGTTCTGTGGGAAAGAGGGGAAAAGGGGATGGCACAGCTTGAAGGAATGGTTCAAACTGACCTTTTGTGGCTCCCTAAGTCATCCACGGTGACGAAAGATAGCCAGAGAAACTGAACAGTCAATAACTCTTACTGTTGAGCTAATCTTGCTCGCAAAGGCAAATCCAGTGACTTTGTGAATGGGTTCTGATATCTGATGTCTGCACATGAATGAAAACAATTGGAAGCTTGAGGCACGTGAGAGAATTTAATGCTTCAAAGTCTATTGAATATCTTCTTCTTAAAGCTGGCTAGTAAGAAGGGTTAGTCAAGATTTATTTAGGCCACAAGACTCCAAAATTTGTGAGGTTTGAAAATGTGTCATGGCTAATATTATTAATGTCCACTGTTAGGTTGTAAATGCAAATGATCTCTGTTTGAAGGTGTAAAACTAGATTTCTAGGAGAACATAAACAGACAAAGTGAATAAATCCCAGACCAGCTATTTAAAGGAAAACATATTCCTTCCAGAGTAAAATTCCATTTCACCATCTTAACATGTGAATAAAAAACCTTTTTCAAGTCTTTTTACCATTCAGCCATCTTGAATCATGCTGCTCTGTTCTGATTGGATGATGGTCTCCCAGGGTACGGAAAATAGCAAAGTCCCTTCCCATGAAATCAGCAGATGTGCCAGAGTACAGCTCTCCATCTGCCAGAGAGAAAGTATAGTAAGGAACAAATGACCGGTTCTGAAGTGAATGTGTACTTCCTGGAACTAATCAAACCATAGATCAAACTCACCGATGAGAAGAGAGGCCGAGAGCATTTTGGGGTCATAGGGGCTTTTCCCGCGGCCATTCTCGAAATGTGAGGCCAGTCGAAAGATGTTGTCCTGTGGTGGAATGGGTCAGAGTTCAAATAGAGGCCAGTGAAAGCCACATTAAACCTAGTTAAAGGTACATTTATAGCCTGTGTTTCAAATTACAACATATTATGATTATAGTACGCTACTTTTAGAATGGAACGCACTACAACTTCAGGCAGATATAAGCTGTAAAAATTTTTACACTGTCAACTTCAACTATATTTGTTATAGAAAAACACAGAAATATTAAGGAAAATGCAGTATTAATCAGCATAAGCACAGCTGAACTTTTTAAAATAAAGAGTTAGAAAGGAAAACATTCAGTTGATTTTTCTTTAAATCAATTATTGGCCACACCAGCTTAAACACAAGGGGACACATGCAGTGTCTTGTATACTTAAAAACCTGCATGGTGCAAACACTCAATCCCCTCCCCATTGTCGGAGTGCAGAATCCATGCTGGTACATTGATTAACCTGTAGACCTTTATCAGGATGACTGATTAAACTTTTATGTAGGGGAGAGGCTGTTTAATTTCCAATGGCTCAAGCTAAATCATGTAGTGAAAGGAAAACACTGATGAGAAGATAATCGATGAAAGGAATGAATACTGCTATGCTTGACAGAAAAGCGCATGTGTGTAAGCATATACTCAGAGCCACTTCAGATGCAGTGCACAAATACTGGACTTTCTCCCTCATCAGTTTCACATAGCTCTGGTTCCACATTTAACAGCTTTTTAATGAAAGCTCAGAGGAAGTGCAAATTACCTTTTGCATATATATAACTGATTAAAACCTGCAACATTTGTAGAAGTAACATCAATGTACAGACTTTATTACCTCTGCCCTCTTGCCCATTTCCAAAAAAGCACAAATGGGATGAAAGGCTCCAGTCCCGCAGATATATAGATGGGTCTGGTTGTACGACTGGAGAACCCGGATGAAGTTAGAACACTCTTTCTGAAAATGAAATGAGACAAGAACATCAGAAGCCAAACTTCTGGACAATTTTATACAGTGAGTCATACAGCTGGGAAAGAGATTTACATTAAATGCATTTAGTGTATGGATTACCTGTGCCTGTTTATGTTGTAATCCTACCAGAGTAGTATATTATATACTGTAGCCTTTTAAAGCCTTTTGGGATTTTTATGAAAGAGTTTGCATATGTTAGCTGTAAACTCTACACTGCCAGTTTCCTCCTCCACATCATAATATTTAAATCAAGGTTTATTCTTTATAAAAATGATATTGATACTTTTAATAGACAAAAGCGCTGAAGTGATTAAACTGAAAATATGGACTAGCAGAAAGCTGAGCAAAGTAAAGAGCTGGGGAAAGTTTGCTGGAATTGTTTAAAGCAGGGACTTTCCGGTTGGCTTGGAAAAGATTGAATGAAGTCTAATTCAAGCAAATCCCACCTGTAAGTCAAATCAGGCCAGCCTACCTCAGGTCTGTAATGATCCATATGTTTGAATTTGCTAAGGGGATTTATGTTGACTTTCTAGCACATGTTGATAGTCCCTGTGGTGTGAGACTGTTTATTAGAGCGGTAATCAACAGGACTGGTTAATGTTGGAGTGTTATTAGCAGCCCAAAGGAGTTGATTTGGACACATGTGTTTAAGAGACTAGGATGGGGTTTGCCTAATTATGAATACAAGCTGAATATCCACCTGGCAAATAAATACATTTGCTTGGGGATTTAGAAATGCAACACACACATCACATCACATCACATGCAGACAGCCAAATTATCTTTTTTCTTCCTCTCTTGAACACGTGTATCTCCTTAGGCGTCTAACATTAATTTCAGTTTGACGACTTGATGATGCCTCATATGAGACATAAATACATACAAGGACACAAGGCTTTAGGTCAAAGTGATGACATTCCCAAAGCAATGACAAATTAACTCTTGGATCACGCACTGATGATATTTTCTCCTGCCATTATTCAAAAACTCTTGTTTCAGCACTGACGATTTCTTCTCCATGGTAATCTGCTGTTAGATTGAGAAATATTTTTTTTTACGTTCTTGCATACATTTGGTGTGAAAATCAATACTTCTCCCGTATCCATTCACTTGATGTAAATGCAGAGCTAGCAGCCTAATTTGGTTCTGTTTAGAGGCTGCAAAACCTGCAGACCAACAAGTTTGTTTAATTCATAAAATAAAGCCACAGTATAAAAACATCAATTTGTGAGTTTACAAGTGGTCATGTGACAAACAGTTTTTGGCAGAGTGCAGTGAAATCTTGAAATTGTGTCACCACCGTCAGGTTGCCAGGCATTCAGAGGAGACTCCCTTGAATCACTGTGCCTGAGCAAGAAATTGTCCCACATGTAATTCACTGTAAATCTGTAATATTTCAGCTTATGTGATAATAAAATAAATGATTTTTTTTATGTTTTTCATGGCTGTCTTGAAGTTGAGAAAACTAGATTAGCTGTACAGACATGAGATTAGTAACAATCATTTTGTCAAATGCTCCGTCAAGAAAGTGAATAATCACATTTTAAAAAAACACTTTTTTGTCAGTATGTCTAAATGTCATCTCAGTGTTATGTTTAGCCTCTAGTTTTTTCACACAGACAGGACTTCATTCAAGCTTTTCAGACCTTTCAGCTGTGCGTGTTATTATTAACCCACAATCCCAACAAAGTTTGCACATTTCAGCTACAGCTATTGCTGAGTTCACAGAAGAAGACTAAACTTGCATGATGTCTTGTGGCTGACCTCAACCCTGCACGCCTGTGTGTCTATATGACTGTGTAACTTAATGACTTTACCCTCTGTGTTTCCTACTGTTGAACAGCACATGTCCCACCACATCATTCCCATGCCCTTGTTATATGCATTTCACCAAGTCCCATAATCTGCCTTGATGTCAGCTCTGTTTAGGATTTTTCATGGCTCTTGAAGTTACACTCATTAACTATGTGGTAGGTAGGCTGCACCTAAACACTGACAGACATTTGTTACGCAAGTTACTTTGTATTCCCTTCAGGTGAAAAATGGTGTTCCTGGTCACAATCCATGTCATTATGTGAAAACCACCACAACCGCAGAGGATAAATGAGTCATTATTGGATAAAATGAATGAGTCTCTTTGCCTGGATATTGATGATGACTTTCCATGGGAGAATGAGTGGACAGATTTGTATGTGGGTGTATATATTTGGATGAGTTGAGTGAGGTTATGTTGAGGTCTCTAATTGATTTGGAAAATGCTTTGGAAATGTAGGATAACTTTGGCCTATTATTTTTCCTTTAATATTTGCAGTTGTTATAATAAATAAAAAAACAAATAATTGCATCAGGCAGGTCTACAAAATTGTTATACAAACTTTTATTCACTGACTCACTTTCAACAATACAGACCATGCTACACACTCATCTTGCCAATGATGGAAAGGGGGGCAGCTGTTACATTTGTTCTGCGGCTGTAAATTGTGGTTTATAAAAATGCTTCACTTTGGGAGCTCTAAATGCTTTAGTAATGTCCTAATCAAGACCGCTCTGTGCTGTACTCTGTCTCCGTTCTCACCGCTTCATTTTCAAGGGTAAACATTTTCACAGCACGCAAATACCTCATCATTGTGTTTTGTGTGATTTTGTGCTCCCAGAACACACTCTTTTCCCACTGCGTGAGGGAGTGAAGGTGTAGTCTTGCTTGTGTGGTTGTGACTTTGTGTTTGTGTGTTAAACTTAAAAAGCCGGTGGTGAGTTAGACCCCAGTGGAACTGTGATTTAAAAGGACTATGTAATTCAGGATAATCCCAGAACCCCGCAGCCACTGCACTCGAGACCCATCCAACCATGAAATTAAGATCAGATATAAAACATAGAGGGTCTATCCAAACAGCAACACAAAGATAACACACATACTGCACACAAATAAAGCTGGTGGCATATAGTATGTGTTCAGCAAACTTGCACATAATGCACATGTGAGCTAATACACCACGCAAGATAACGAGAACTCAAACAATACACTCCCACATAAATATGCACAGTGCACACGGTCTGAGCCACATACATAAACACACTCCCAACATTTAGTTGTGCATTACAGAAACAAATAAGCTTGGAGTTAATGCGTCATCGCCCTTGTGCCATTGAGACCTTGTGTACACCTTACTGTGACCGAACATCTGTTGTACAGTGTGTTTCTGTATGTTCACTTGTGGTGGTATGGTCTATAGAGAAAACAGTGTGCCAGAGGTTAGATGGCTACTGTTACTTTTTTTCTGAGCTAATTTGCTACCTCTCTACACTTGTAGAGACTTGTACTTATATGCTCTATTGTTGTACATTTAATATGGCAAGGTGACCAAAACACAAATTCCAGAGGGATTTTGTTAATTGGATGAAAGCACAAAGCCAAACCATATAAAATGGGCAATAACAGATGCCATGACTGTGGACTTACCCCAAGGTCTTTTCCTGCCCACTTGCATTCATCCCTCTTAGAGGGAGTGGCCGGCCATGCAATCTGTTAAAATAGGGAAAAAACGCAGAGATTGACATTTCATGAAACACAGAGGCAGTGAGTCAGTGCAATGGGGAATGCAAGATGTGAGTGTGCAAATAGCTTTATTTTCCTATTTTACCCTGGTCAAAGAGTAAAGAAAAATCAGTGAGCGCCTTATATACTGTATTATGATAAACTGCATCAAAGTGAGCATAAGACAGAAAATTTAGGAGACAGGTAAATGAATAAGCAATGAAACAGAAATGGAAGGTTACATAAGAAAATGCAGAAATATTACACAGTGTATTGCACTTGCTAAGTTGATATTCAAATTTTAAATAGTAGAAAAATGGGTTCTGGTTCAAATTATGTGATTTGAAAACTCTTTTCTATGGGTCAAGTCCCGAACATATGGTTGTACTTTTCACTTCACATAAGAAGAGAAAGTAGGATTTTGCTACTTTTTTTTTTTTTTGAAAGAGATAGGACTCGTTGTCAAATAAATATTGGGTTTGTAATATCTTTATGGCAAATCCATCTGTGGCCCCTGGTGTCACATGAATTATAAACACACATGGAACATATGAGTGTGCATGTGTGAGCTATAATGAGTAAGAGAATGGCTATACGCTCAAAATTTGGGTGCAATTTAGCTCACCTTTTTACTGGTGGCCTCACAGCCACAGGAAGGCAATGCAAATGTATGCACATGCACGTACTTAGATTATGTCCATACAATGTACACCCACATTGTTCATTCCATTGCTATACGTAATCTCCTCTGTAGATCAGCTGAGTTTTCTACTCTTCCAAATCACCATTGCACATTTCGGGTAATTACATTAGATTTGCTTAATCACTAGTTTTTGGTCGTTATCTTATAATGATGCCAAAGTCAGAACAAAAGAGGAAAGAAAATTACACATCCGAGCCAAGGGCAACAAGATTTCAGAGACATACTCTTCCTCTCTGCATTGACTATGTATTTTTCAGCACTTTGATTCTCCTGTTCTGCACTCTGCAGCCTGCAGGCAAGTCTTGTGTGTCTATGATAGCAACTCGAATCAGATAAAAAGACTGTTAACCTTGTCCAGGTGGAGTAATGGAATTACAGACAGCCCTGTCTGGACTGAGACAGACAGTGGGAGGGATGGAAGGAGGAGAGAAAGAAAGGGGTAATTTACTCCAGAGGAAGCTGCAGGGAAAAGAGAAGCGAAGAGACGCGAAGAGGAGAGAAGAGAAGAGAAGAGAAGAGAAGAGAAGAGAAGAGAAGAGAAGAGAAGAGTACAGAAAAGCTCAAATAAAATCCTTCAAAATAGACCAAAATTATTCTCACACAAACCTTTAAAATATACCCAACTAGTACCCACTGAATATTACCTGTTTGTGGTCTCTGTTAATGTTGACAAGGTCAAATGAAAAGATGTGGTCTTCAGCACCAACCAATAGTCTCCCTCTCTCCTCGTCTAATAGAAAAGTGTCATAACCCGAGCTGTTGGCCAAGCCATTGAAGGTGATGAGGTTACTGGACTCTAACATCTCTGGAAGACAAACAGTTGGTATTGATCAGTGAATGTGTGGAAATGGCTAACAAAACATTAATAGGTCAATGAATAAACAGGCAAGTGAGGAATCAAACTGCACATTTATAAAGTACAAAACACAACTTTCATTAAAAATAATTGTAAGTGTAATGCAAATGTAAAGAACTGGTTTAAAAAAGCATAAACAATAAATTGAATCTTTTAGATTAGATATTGTTCGAAAGCACAACTATTGACCTACTTAATTAAAATAATTAATTTCAGAAACACTATAATATACTACTATAATATATAAAATAATTCATATTGTGTTTGTGTTTGCCTCAACATTAAATATTAAGACACCCTGTTGAATGAAATTACTTAGCTACTTTTTTGCTGCTTCTGTAATAGCTTTTTCACATGCATATTTGCACACACACTTGCACACACATAGAAACACATCAGTCAGGTATAGCGTGAGACACTGAGAGTGAGCACAGCATGTCCCAATCAGCGACACGGTTCAGACTGTTCAGCCGTGTGATTGGTTGAATAATTCATATGGAGTCTCGGCCGGGGAGACACTGTGTGTAAGTAAGTATGTGTGGGTGTGTGCAGCATATATTTGTAAATGGGTTATTATGTAAATTAACATTAAAGAGTTTGTGACTACACATGTACTTCTACACATGGTTCCATTCAAGGGTTCAAAGTCCTGAGATAAACGCAACGCAAAGACTTTACTTATGGGCTAAAGCGTAACAGAAAGCTCACAGTTAACGTTCAATCACCAAAGATGAGTTAAGTCAACTGTGAAAAGTCACCTAGCAATAGTATTATATTAACAAAGAACCTGGGAGTAACTTAACCCAGGTCATATGTCCCTCACATGCTGATATGAAGGTTATTTTGTCAGTAAACATATTCTGTGGCATAAGAAAGACTAAAAAGTCAGTTTATGTTCATATATTACTATTATTTTTATTTTGTCTATGCAAGTCATAATCATTGGTTTTAAGTGTAGGGAATAAGCCTTCAGTGTTCAAACTGTGAATTAACACTAAGGCTGAAATAATAAACTAATTTAAACTGAATTAAACTATTACTAAATTAATTAAACTTAAACTTAACACGTCCCAGTTTGAAAAGTGATTAGTCATTTGTCAATTATCAAGTGAAAACACCACATTCTTTCATTCCAGAGTACAGTTTCCACTATTTTGCCAGGTTTGGTAGAACAAAAGATAAAATTAAGGAAAAATGAGCCAATTACACACACAATTACAGTACTAAGATAATCAACTGTAGTAATTTCAACTGTAATAAAATAAGCATCATGATGTACATAAATGCAGTGTCAGGATACATTGTAATTCTGACACATCATCTGTTGTGCAGGAGCCTGAACTTAAATATCTATAGACAACATAATCTTAAAAGTAACTTTTGATATAACAATAAAACAAAAACAAATTTAATGAATCCATTCACCATCTGCCTCTAGTTGGTCTGCTGAACACAGAACATGTGCTCCATATTTGCACCGCTGGTACAGTCTTCTACATCAGTCTCAGTCTATCTTTCATACAACATCATCCATCATCATCAGTGTCACCACACATGGCATGGACACACACAGGCACACATTACAGAAACCAGTAAGAGCACACGCATTCGCACACAAACTATTTTATATATACTGTGTACACATACAAGGGTGCAGTCCGGTGGATTGTGATCTCCCTGCTCTCCCTACAAATCTCTGATTGACGGGATGCTATAGGAGCCATCTGTGCCCACTCGCAGTGTGTAAGATCTTGGACATCTGTGTCTACATAAAAGAAGGGACTGATGAAAGAAGGAGGAAGTGCAGCATGTCAACCATCTCTGTGTATCGAGCACCATTTTGGATGGGTGAGGACTGTGAGAGGGAGTGGTCGTCACCTAATAAAGACGTTCGCAGGTCATCTGTGTCAGATAGATTTCAGCTTGAGGTTAAGTTTGAGGATAAGGAAAAGGAGTGGGTGGGTGTGGGTATGAATGGAGGTCTGTGGATGTGTGTTTGTATAAGAATTTGTACTGTACCACAGATGGGTTGAGCGTATGTGTGTGGGTTTCAGTGTGTGTAGGTATATGTTTTTTCTACACTGCCCACTTCCTTGTAAACCAGGATCCTGGAATTCAAATTTATATACACTCACTACCACAAAAGAGAAGCAACGCCACAGTACTCAAGTTAAGAGGTATCTCCTGAGCAATTTTGTTTTTGTGGTAGCCAATCAGATAGCCCCTTTTTTCTCAGTTTACCAATTAGACATGACATTGCATGGTCAGGAAATGAGCTAGTGGAGGGAAGTAAGGAAATGCATTTGCCAGTCCACAGAAAACACAGAGGTGGTCTTCTACGTTTGAACTGTGAAGTAATGGAAAAAGAAAGGGTTGTGGCAGAAAGCCAAGGTAGACATAAAAATTTGAATTAAATGGAAAAATAAACTCTTTTTGAATACTGAAAGAATAGAAAAAAGAAAAGAATGGCAGATGTTGAGACAACAGAGGAAACAGTCAATAGCAAACCAGAGGACGAACAACAATAGCCTTCATCATCTCTCTGGTTCCACTTATGAGAGATTTTTCTCCCTCTTCGCTGTGATCTTGGCTCCAAATGTGATGACCTGTATCATCTGAAAGTGAGATTCTGGAGCTGAAGCCAGGGGCTGGGATTGTGGTCCAAAATGGCAGCAACTGAGGCCCCTCACGAGAGGTTTCACCCAGATGGGCCAAAGTAAAGAAAAACACACACGCATATTTCAACACGTGGTGATCTCTGACAAAGACAAGGTGGCCTGCGCACACAAAAACACACAGAGAGGCTTTATCTGGGCTGGGATCTACTGTGGTTTGGAGAACTGGGGAACTAGGGCGTGAGCACCTAAAAACCTCTAACCTAAACACAGACACGCTTGTTTGGAACTCCGAGCCCAAGCTCATACAAAATATAGAAACTACACACAAAGAACACAGTGAACATATACACAGAATCATAAACACACGCACACAACAGGTACAACATGAAATCACTGAGCTTAGCCACCTACCACACCCTTAACGTGACATGCATAAATTATTATTGACCTAAATGTTTACACCGCATCAATTCTCTCTAAACACACACACACACACACACACACACACACACACACACACACACGCACGTTCAAACACACCTCCTCCCATGTATTTTTGTGCATACATATGGCACACATCCCCATCACCACACACAGTCTGCTTACGCTAACCACTGGACACACAGAGACATTTAAATACACACCCATGTGTGCATATGCATTCCACCCCATCCACATACATGGCTACACACACTTTGTTCGGTTTCTGCTGCCCACTTC
>OMLM01002780.1:89888-115213 GCA_900302695.1 Helostoma temminkii
CACACACACACACACACACACGCACGTTCAAACACACCTCCTCCCATGTATTTTTGTGCATACATATGGCACACATCCCCATCACCACACACAGTCTGCTTACGCTAACCACTGGACACACAGAGACATTTAAATACACACCCATGTGTGCATATGCATTCCACCCCATCCACATACATGGCTACACACACTTTGTTCGGTTTCTGCTGCCCACTTCCATCCCACTTTCTCTTGTTACACACGTCCTCTGTCTGCTCTCTTTCACTCACACATTCTGTCTTTCACACATAAAATATGCAGGCACAGTGGCTGATGCAAACAGCCACAGACATACATGGAAATCGTGCACACACACACATGCAAATCTGAAGATATCTGTGTGCAAGACTGTGTGCCATTATTTCTTTGATTTGTAGTCAAGTGTTAACATATGACTGAATGATGGATGTTTACTGTACTGTCTTAATATAAAGCATATAAGGGTTGTGTATCTACATATTTATACATGTCTTCATTTTCATATTCACTCCAAAAACATGCAGTGAATATTAAATCACACCCCTTGAAACCTGCAAATACACGCAATTCATTCACATAAATTATCATTTGTCTCTGTGTTCAATATACTTGATTATGTAAAAAAAAAAACAGCTCTTATCTTAAAAAGCCCCAGGAAAAAATGAGCTACATTCAAAATTCAAGTGCAATTGTCTGTGGAGTACTCTTCACTCCCCCATTCTCCGAACAGGCAGGCGTTTTCAACGCCTACATGCCACGCAATAGTGGAATAATGAAACTGCATGAAAGAAAGGCGATGGGGCATTAAATTACATTTATCTGAATGTGCGTACGTACTGCTGTGTGAATGTGTGTTTGAGTGACATGAAAAATAAAAGCCTGACGGAGAAAAACACTTGACTTAGATTAAACAGATGGGTAATATTGCATTAAAATGATGTTGTTTACATTTACAGTTAGTGCTCTACAATGGAAGAAAAGTTATAATAATATGTGAAAATGTGAATTTTACTTGTTCATGTCCTGTTGATGAATGTTGGTCTTTTTCTTGTGCAGCTGGCAGAAGGTGTGTGACTTTGACTGACTAGTTGTGTTTCTGTGGTTTGTTAGTGTGTGGATGTGTGCTGCTAGAGTTAATCCATGGACAGGCAAGAAAAAAAGACAAATTGAAAAGAAAATGTCAACTACAAAAGCACATGGGGCAAACAGTTCCACATGTTTACCTTTCAAATACACGTTTAGCTTCAGAAAAGAAACACGGTTCTCTAATATCTCCAGTGGTTTGGTTTGGCATGTTAATCTTTGCCTCTGAATCCTATCTTTTTTTTCTATGTGTGTGGTGCAGTGTATGTTTTGTTGATCCCATGATGGCTTCAGCCACAAAACACAGGTGTCAGAAAAAAGACGAGACGGCCGCCATGGAAATTTGCTGAGAGCTTTGCTTAACAAAGTCTTTAAATATTATCCTAAGCTCAAGGATATCCATGCATGCCTCAAAAGTTCACCTCCAATGTCTTTCTCTTTCTCTCTCGCTTTCTCTCTCTTTCCAAGCACAGTAGCAGGTGTGGGTTGGTTTCCATGGCTACTGTCTGTGTAGTACAACCTGGGCCATTTGATTTTTCATTCAGGTGTAGCTGAGTGACTGCTCTAACAGGAAATATGCTACCTTACACACAGTGCTATGAACGCTGTGATTAAGAATGTGTGCTTTAATTCTAAAACAATTTGTATGCACACAACAGACTGTGTGTTGATTGATTCATTATAAACATGCCAAAATATGTAAATATGAATTTGCTATTGAAACTGTACTATAATAACATTGTAAAAAGTGTCATGTATGAGTTTTATTTGATTACAATATAAAAAAAAACATAAGAGTTTAAATGGAAACTTAACAGAACTGACTTAAAGTGACTAATAGACATAATTTATAATAAAGGACTATATCTTACTGGACATTGTGCTTTGAATATGACTCAGTGTGTTTAACCATATGATATGTATCAGAGGGACCAACAAGGAAACTGTGACCACAACCCAAACCGCAAAGAATCTATATGAGTAGTCTAAGTATGTGTTGAATTTCACCAGACTTCCTCATCACCGCATGACATTCCTGTTCTCCCTTGAGAGAGAAAGACAGAGAGAAAGAGAAGAGACAGAATACAAGAGCAGTGTATACAAAAAGAGTTGACATGAGAGGAAAAGCAGAAAAAAGCAACAGATAGAAAGAGAGAGCAAAAAAAAAATAGAAAATCAAAGAAAAAGACAGCTAACTAAGGCAGAAATATGAGCACAGATAAAAAAAATGCACATACAACAAAAGGCCTTGTATATGGAACCATTTCATTAGTGTGTGTCTCCTCCTGTTATTGGATGGCTGCACCACAGAGAGTGGTTTTCCACTAGCGCTGTGACCACAGACGGCTAGAGGCCTGGCCATGCCAACCGCAGAAAGCCCACTCTCACACCACTAAATACTCACAGTATAACCAGGCTTCCCATCCTCTCTGGTTCTTATTTTTAAGGGAGAAACACACAGAGACATGGACACACTTGCAAATATACACACTCACTTTTATATGCAAATGCAGCCCGCCAATTGAAACTTGCTTGAACGTGAACAAACAGGCATAATGGGCCATGTGTGTCCATGCACACGCACACACTTTCTCGCAAATCACAAAATCGTTCCTCTGCAAAGCTGTGCAGAAAGAGGGAGATAGTGCTATCGTGAAGCAATGTGATGGATGGAGGAACCAGGCTGTGGTTAACGTGGCCATGTCTGGAGCCACTGTTAGTGCAGCCTGTCAGCTGTATGGTGTAGCTGAATGTCAGCTCTGCCGTTTTATTAGGAATTAATGAGACAGGGCTACAGATCTGAATGTGTCCCAGGCAAACTGTGACAGCAAACACATTGATGTGACAGTGAGACCGGAACACAAATGCTAAGCACAGATGCACATTTTTCTGTACAGCACTACAGTATTTAAAGATCTCGTGAAACAAAATGAGGTTTCAAGTTATGAGTACAGCTTTTGTACAGCTTTTATACTGGGAAATTGGGATTTTGGCAATCCCCACTGGGGCAAAAAAGTCATATATAATACAGTCATAATTTAAATTAGTGTTTTAATGATTTAGCATATTTATAACTGAAAAAGTGGAATAAATAGGGAAAAGGGGAAAGAAAGAAAACATATACACTCTGCAAATTGAGTCCAGCATTAATGTGTATTAAAATGATGTTTCAAGTTAACCTTAAAAGTGACATTAAAAACAATAGGTGTGGTAAAATTTACTTAATACTTTCTATAACTACTATAAAATAATCCCCCTACTAACATCAATCTGGTGCTACAAAACATTACACTTTCTTCATCAACATTCTTTTCACCACTTCCCTTTCTTCATCTGTAAGTTTGTCTGTTATCCATCAATCCTTCAGTCTGTCTCTCCGCAGAGATGTCCCACTCATTTGTAACTCGACTCTGTTCAGACTGAATGGTGCACCGTCTCTCCATCTGACTGACAAGACTTAGCAGGTGGCAGGACCCATTCATACCCATGGTTCAGCAATCTGCACCACGCTGTAACCCAAGCCTACGTCCCAAACACAGATGCATAGACACAGGATATTTTTCCTATGTGCATGTCCATACAGTGCTTATGTACACACAGACAGAAATGTCCGCTGAACACACACATTTGCTGTGTGCACATAAATCTTTGAGCAAACACACACTGCACTGACAGAATCTCTTGCTTTGGCCAATGAGCACATCCAGACTGTTTTTGATAATCATTTAGTTTTAAATTTAATTTTCTTAAATCAGATAGCTGTATAATAAGGGAACATTTTATGAACATTGGAAAAATACATGATATTCCAAAATACACAGTAACTTGGAAAGCACATGCAGATACAGACACATGCATATGAAAGGTCACAAATTATACCTATTTTGCAACACAGGGTGATGAAAACACACGTCCCTTCCTGCATTTCTGTATTGCTCAAAGTGCATGTAATAAGATAGTAGTATTATGTACGTGTAAAACGGTAATAAAAACAAGTGACAGATTTTTGAGCGACTTGTTGAATGACCAATTTGTTTTGCAAGTGTGGTTGTGTCACAGTACAATTATCTTTAGGGCAACCAGTGTCAACGCAAATACACAATTACACATCATCATACCATCTTTCAACTTGTGGACTAGGGTGGTGGGGGTTTACCAAATACTGTGGTCAGTTATGTGAGTCAGTGTAAGGATATGTAAAATATTCGGATGTTACAGAGGGACATAGATGAAAAGCAAGTCGTTACAAAACGTTTATACAAGTGTAATGTGGCTGTGTCAAAATAGAGTTAAAAGGAGTATAGCCAGAAGATATGTATCAAAAGACAGGAAAAGGAGACATGCAAAAGAAAAAAATAAAACTGCAAACGCACACACACAGCCTATGTGAAGATTGTACTTTGGGTCTGTGGTGCTGTGGCTCCTTGAAAAGCAACTGAACCACAGGAGAAGGAGGAGGGGATAGAATAAAAAACAGATGAGAGAGAAACACAGAAAGAGGGAGGCAGACATCTCCAAAGTTGGCGCATTGGGAGAACACCTTATAATTATCTACATCCGTTCTGTCAGCCCCAGCCCACAAAACGGACAGATACACCGAACAGCAAGTGAGAGAAAGGCTCAGATGCTCATTCACATATAAACAACAAATAGACACTGATAAATCTGCACACATGTAAACAGCCACAAATGTATACACAATACATATTTTCATAAGCAGGCGCGCCCACACACAAGCACACATGGACACGCTCACACAAGGCTTATTATGGGGCTGAGTCCAGACTGCGTTGAGTGCGGTTCCACACCAAGTGTCTATTTTGAAGGGTTGTAAGCCAATTGCAGATTCTCTGTCTCTTCCTCTGTCTCACTCTGTCTTTCTTCCTCAGTTCCACCCATCAAGCCAGCGTGTGGCGGCTGTGATGGCATCAAGAGGTCATACAGTAGGCTTCCAAATTACCCAGAGCAGAGTTTAATTACCGGGTTGTTTAACGAGACCTTTTAAGTTTTAAAGCTGCTCCTTTTTTAGGGATCACAATAGGGTCACGTTTTGTAGTTCCGCAGGCCCCACCATCCCCCCATTGAATTCATTGTATACTGTGTGTGCATCAATTGACCTTTAGGGGTCAGTGTTCCTACTCATGGTTCCTTACAGCATGGAAGAGTTGTGTTGTATACAGGTATGTGCTGATCCATTGGACCATATTATTTCCTTGTAATTCATCTGGATTCTGTATTCAGTAGTGCCGCAGTAGCACTAAAGAGTTTCAGTTTTTAAACACTGAAGCTCTACAACCGAAGATGCATCATGCTTTGCTAGTGATTGTGCTTGATGGTAACTCAGTTTTGAAGAAATTCAGGGTGGCCTTACATTTAATTTCAGTATCTGCACAACACTGATTTATGGCCTTTGATTAAGGGACATCAGTATGTGCACTATGTAAGATTAAGATTAATTGTAAGATTATTTTACCTTAAATTTGAGTTCTACCTTCCTCCTTACTGGTCAAAGTGAGAAAAGTAAGAGCTATTTAGTCTCAAGGAGAAGAGAAAATGATTAACTCTTGTGATCATCGTTCTGTCTCCATAAAACTAGATCCTTTTCGCCGAATGTCTCACTGACCCCACTGGGAAATCATTTACTCTGCACTTACTGAGCCAGACGTCCCATGAGAGGTCATTTTATCTACCTACCTCCATTTCTCAGTGGTTCTGCCTCCTAAACTGCTCACTCTGCAGTCGTTTGTCTGTCCTTTCCAGAGGAAGAAAATCACTCACTTTAGTCTGAGTATCTGTCCCAGGGGGTGTGTCATCAGCACTTAAATAAGAATGATTTGATGGGACCCGGTTCCTGCGCTTGCTGTTCATCTGACTGTCTTAAATCACAGGCGTTACTTGTTCTTGTGACTGTCCTACACCCAGGCCTGAGTCTCTCTTTCACTCTGTGCTTTTGTGACTGTCCCACTTCAGGGCCCAGGCCTCTCGTTTGCTCTGCACTTGTTTGACTGTCCTTCCCAGGAGGATTCCTCCTTGTCATTTATTTGACTTAATTACTATGCTGGCTTTGCGAAGGGAGAGAGGATGAGTGACACTTCACTTAACGACCAGCCTCCCTTCTTTCTGCGTCTTCTACTGTCTGCCAGCTTTTCCTTCATTAAAAGCAAATCTCCACCCCTCCACCATCACTCCCCTTCCTCCCTTCATCCGCCACAGTGTGGGTGTTAACTGAGAATCGTCCCCTGACAGGCATCAAGAGAGCCATCAAACACCTGTGGGCCCGAGACACAAGCACAGACACTGGCAAGCAGCAACACAAAGAGGCAGTGGCACACAATACACTGTGATGCCTTTACACCCCATGTTCACTCACACTAGGACATGCATATACGTAGACACACACACCAGCACAAGCCAACAGCAGTTTGCAATCACACGTAATTATAGAAACACTGATTCAACCGCACAATAAAAGATGCCGATTTGTGAGCTCATGCATATGTGCACAGAGGAACGCACAACACCAGGTGTCTACATGTAATTATATGAGTGCATGCCAGACATGACACTTTTTTACTTTGTTGAAAAAAGCACATACACACAAAAACACACACAGAATCAAGAGTGCAAGGGTGTTGAGTGTTCACACCAAGTGTGGGAAGAACATTCTCACACACATACATAAACAACGTGTCTCTGATGTACTTTTATCAAAAATGATACATCCTCAAGAGTATATCTATCATGAAAAGCTCCTCTTTACCAGCAGACCTGTACAGTTGGTTCCATCATTTGTACAGTCAATACAGACTTTGGTACTTGATGACATATCTGCTGTCTAGTATTGTTGTCAGCAACATGTTCATTTGTCAGACTGAACAGTGAAGAGGATAAAAGGGGGGCAGGAGGGAACAATATTCACATTCTTTACACAGATGCTTTGTAAAGAAAGGATGACATTTTCCCATAATGCCTAGAGGCCTGGCGTCATGTGAACTGATAGATGGAGCCCAGGGGATATATGAATTGCAGCAGGTAAGTTCAACCATGATTCTTTCCAGATTTGTTTTGTTCACATGAATGCATGCCATGACCATCAAAACATTTTATCATGATATGGCAACCATAACATACCAGTACCATCAGGAGACACTGAGAAAATGTAATCAACTTTAAAATAAAGAAGTCACACACATTTTTATTTTAGCACTGACAATCACCATACACATTTGGAAGCTGACACAGTGATAAAAGTAAATATACTATCCGTAAATTACAACTTGCAGTCCATCTAAAAAATAAAGTATGTGTCATATAGCAGGCCTCTAAACATAAGTTATAGCAAACGTCTCAGCTAAAGATAGAAAATGAATTACAGTGACAAACATCATATTCACCCTCTTCAAGGCCAAAATTTGATTTTCCCCCAAACATGGATTGAAATTATCCAGGGAACCAAAGCTTTGGGTGACAGTGAAACACACGGGGACTTTCAACCACACACTCGTGTTCTCAGCTGCAAAACCAAATCAGACTGTTCATAAATTTTCATAGGGCATGTTTTATGAGCAAAACAGGACTAAAATAAAGAATTGAGAGACCACACTGCCAGCCATATAGTTTTGGTCATGTTTTAGGACAAAGAACCACAATAGCCTCTTGCACTGACATTAAAAAGAAAAAAAGAAAGAGAGAAAAATACTTCCCAAAATATGCCAAAAATGTTGCCAGTTATTTCTAGCCGAGATGAAAAGTCTGCTATTGCGAAGAGCCTGATTTAGTGTAGGGTGTGAGAGAGGAGACGAGACAGAGAGCGCGAGAGAGAGAGAAAGAGGGAGGAGGAGGAGAGGACGAGCCGGCGCTCCGCAGTCTCCCCTCAAAATAACACAGAAGGAGAGAGAGAATAACATGTTTGCTGTATACGTCAAAAACTTACACGTGCATGATATAAAAGGATGCACGAAACTTCCTGTCATCCTGCATGATACATGGTACTCTAAAGAGATGACTTAGCGCACAAGCATTAAATCAACATCCGTATGTAGTTTTCTATTTAAATAAAACTCTCCAACTGTTGGATCCATTAAGGATAAAGTTATGAGAAGTCATGAAGCCTGCATGGCCTCTTAAAGAAAGTCTCTGTGCCATGATCGAAGTAGATTCCCCCCTTTCTTAGGAGTTTTTTGGGACAGAAGCCATTAAAACAGAGGCTCTCATGCCTGTTCGGAGCACTTAACAGGGCTGTACAGTACTAGCAAAAGGGAACAGCACTAGGAAAAAAATGTTACAGGGGCCAATATATACATTTAACTTCAGGCTAGAGCCGTTCCTTGGCATATGGAACCAATCTGACTATTTGTAAGGAGAATAGTGAATTCTAAGAGACAGGCAGAGCATGGAAGAAGGAAGGAGTGAGTTAATGGGAGAGAGCAATAAAGAAGGTTAAAGAGAGAGAGAGTTATGTGCTATATGCTGACCAAGAGGGAGACAGTGAATAATACTGAGGCAGAATGGAGAGGGAAAAGGGATATTCAATATAATAAAAAATAGATGAAAAGAAAACATGAAAGAACACCCATGGGCTAAACAAGGTAGTCTACCTTAACAGCGCCAGCAACCATTGTGGTCACATATATTTGGAGTTAAGGGAGAATGGAGAACGAGCTTACCCTTGTATGACAGCCTTAGCCTGGGTACGTTGCGTTTGGGCTCAACGGCTCTTCCCAGCTGCACCGCCCCGCACAGCAGCACTACAATCCCAAACAGGTAATCCATGGTGCTGGAGTGCTGCTGGCTGGCCTCCAGACCAGGGGGCACTTGCACCCCGACCAGTGCCCCAAGAAGCGTGTCTCCCGCTGGGGTACACTGAGCCAAGAGAGTCCTTCCACACGAGCCCTGATAGTGGAGGTTCCAGGAAGGGGGGGAATCCTGGTTGTGCTTCCAAGCTCAGAAAGCAGACAGTGAGGGAGCTTCTATAGTGTGAAGTGGGTGAAGGGGTGCCGCTCACATGGCTCCCTGTGTGGAGGTCCAGGATAAATAGTCCCTTGGTTTTTTTGTCCTTCTCCAGGTGAAGGCTCAGCAAGGTTTCAGCTTGGTATAACTGAGAGGTAGAGCCTGTATAAAGGTAAATCAGATCACTTATCCACAATAGTAAGCCTGTCCTTTTCTAGAGATTTTTTATCTCTGTCTGTCTTCTGGCTTCTTCTCTTTGAGCAGACACTCACACCAACCCTCTAATCCTTGTGTGCGGCTCTACCAGACTGCGAGAGAGAGAGAGAATGAGAGAGAGAGCAACACCATCCACCAGAAGAGAGGGGAGGAGGGAGAGCAGCTGAGAGAGAGAGAGAAAGAGAGAGAGAAGTGTAGTGCTGGTGAAAAAGAGAGAGAGAGAGTGAGTTAGGGGGGTGGGATGACTTGAGAGCAATGATGGAACCAGCACAGTGAATAGAAGTAGAGCTGATGGTTAGGTTTTTATAGTGTTGTCTCTACCGCCCTTTTTGTCTTTTTTGTTACTCATCACTTCTCCATTTCCCTAATTTGTCTTTTACACTTTTACTATAACTGTCAAATCCTTTACCTTAATCTCTGTGGTCAGTTTAGTCAGAGTTGCTTCACTCTGTACTCCTTTTGCACTGACTGGCACTAGTACACGCAGGCACTAGTGCTTGGGAAGGGACATAAATCTTTTAATGAAATTTCCCACATTTCAGCCAAAAATTACATTATGATAAAATTACATTCCAATTAACTAACACTTGACTTTTATAGAAATTTATAGATTTAAAAAGCCTCAGACAAGGTCTTCACTTGAATTTATTTCCCTGTATGTGAAACTTACATTTTATTTGGCTCATTGTTTTTAAACAGATACACTTTCTTAATTCTTTTACTTTATGATAGCATTTTCAATATCATGTTTCAGGCTTAGTTTATTAGAGGGTTAGAAAAAAGTTAAATGTGTTAGTTTATGACACTGGAAACGCTTTCCCTACAAATTACAACATTTGGAGCTTCTGACTGTGTAACAGTTTTCCTGTTGTCACTGAACTGTAAAATATCTGAACAGTTTAATTCATTATTGTCTAGTTAAAAATGATTTGTTAGATTTTGTTTCTGAACAGACGTGGTTATTAAAAAAGTCATTAAAGGCTTATTAAACAGACAGGAGTGGTTTTTACAGTATCTTCGGGTTGTTTTTGATATGAATGTGGGAGGAATTTATACAGTAGGTTACAGCTTTTCATCATCTGTTAATCTCTTTTTATGCAGCAACTGTTTTAGCACAGGGCCATGACGTAGTTTTTTTTCAACTAAATTTTAACAAATGTACAGAAAATTCTCGGTTTTCACAAAAAAGAATCAGATTGCTAAAGGTGGGAAAGGCCAGTGAAGTGTTGTCCGCACTATGTCTTAAGTATTTCCCCATTTAAAATATATTTATGACTTTGGTTAAGGATCTTTGGGTTGAAACTTGGGACTGAAGTGGATTTAAGAGTTTGTGAGAACTGGACCGGATGACATATATAAAGAAAAATAGTCATGGATCTTGGAAAAGTAGTAAGAAATGAATCAGGAACAGGCAAGACACAACAACAGTGTCTAATTTCTATAATGGCCATATCATGTTCACTGTCTTCAACATAGTACACTGTAGGAAAAAATGTGTTTTTTTATGTTAAAATGACAGCTACATTAATTTTGAAAATGTATTTTCTTTTGGGTTTAGAAAATGTATACATATATTTTTCAGGTGGTTGCGAGGAATAGCTATATACATTGTAACTACTAATTTTCCCAAAGAGAATATAGCTTTTGAGTGTGTTTTTTAAACCTTTATCCAGCTGAAACCTGCCAGTCAAGAGGAACACATGCTGGTAGTTAACCTGCACAGTCTGAGATAGATCCTGTCTCTGGTAAAGTCATTCACATCAGCAAGGCAGGTCAACAACACTCTCCCCCTCCTCTCAACCCCTGCTAGCCCCCTGCAGGTGTTTTTGTGTGAGTGTGTGAGTGGGCACCTCCTGTTTCCTCTCAGGGAGTGACATAGCAGTGGTGAGGTGATAAAAGCTTTGATAAACAGGAGTGCTGATGTGTCAACTCACACACCCTAAAAAAAAAGAAAAAAGAAAAAAACAAAAACACTGAAAGTTGGGATGATATAGTGGTGTGATTATGATATATGCGTACCTCCATATGTCAGCACTCCCACCATTGCTTTGCATACCCGATCTGTTATTGTGTGAGTGTTTTACTCTTACATAATATTCTAACTTTTTTTTAGACAGGGCTTTAGGGATCGCAAATTATTTCAGGAAAAAGGATCTGTACCTCCTGCTTTAGAGAAACATCATCCTTAAAGGTCAGTACCAGTTTATTACAACATGATCCTTATTATTGTAGTTTTAGCCATCAATCACACTGCTAAAAAGCCAGACAGGGAAACCTGAAAGCTATCAGGAAGAAAAAGTATTATGCACATAAACACTAATAAATACATCACGACATTGTTCAGACCAGTTTACCAGGTTCAACTTCGACCTATCGTGCTCACCATAGTTTTCTTACATGGAAGAGCTATTGAGTGTTTGTGTTCTGTTACTACTCAATAAAATACTTTAGATGGCCGACTTGTTTACAAGATGTCAGATCATATAATTGCTCATGTTTCCTGACTCATCACAAATTCAAGTAGGGTCACAGAGTTTAGAGATCTCTGCAATTAACATGGTAAGTGCAATAACATGTACATATATTTATATGTGTATAATATGAAAACTTCTTCACGTCATCTTTACAGCCTGCTAGTTTTATGAGACAGATTTATATATTTAAATTAAAAATTGTTTTCTCATTGCATGACTGTGTCTGACTGCATGAATCCATGTCTTCTTTTTCCACAACCGTGACGGCCATGTCCTCGTATCTCATCACCCCTTTTGTTTAAACAGCCTTTTTAGATGTTTACCCAAAACAAAAACATGTGCGGACAGACACATGCAAGTACCCTCTTTTCTCACTCTGTCCCACTCCATCGCCCTCAGCCTGTTTCCTCTGCCCCCGGTCGCTACCTTCTTCCCATTTATCCGTATTAGCCAAACTAATAGCAGCCTGGCTACCTGCATCAATCTTAGCCAGTGGAGTGAGATGTGCTGGAACATGCCTTTATGGGTTGCCCTTTATGGAGTGCAGCAACAGTCTGACCTATCCTTGCTGATCTATTTGTGACACCCACCGGCACCCTGGTAGGCGCTGCGGTCCTGAGTAATGACGACTTAATAAATGGTGACACGCTGTTGGCGGTGGAAAGAGATGGCCATTGACAAGGAGCTTCCAGAGGCTTTCAGCGCTTGATGGTAAAAATAGAAGTGGACACAAGACACCCTGCTTATGAGGACACAGCGGATAGGCAATAGGCGTCAGACAGGTCTGTGTGTGTGGCGACTGTCAATGTGCTGTTACTGATATGATGGTGTATCTTCATCCGGTGGTATGGTAAGCACTGTTAATGTTCTGTGTGTGTGTTAGAGAAAATGATTATGGTAACATGACCTCAGTTATCTATTTTACAGAGAAGACTGGAAATGTCCCACCCTGTATTTCGCACACACTGCCCTTCGACCTTTTGTGTTTTTTAGCTTACGCCTACAAACCACACTACTCATATCCCAACTGACCCTATGTCCTGAGGTTATTGCCACTGCTCGCAAAGAATAAGTAATTATTTTACCGATAAATGACACATCAAGTTCAAGGTAGGAATAGCCATCACTTCCTTTATACCACAGGAGTTGCTCTTCCTATTCGCTTCCTTTTTGCACCCGCCACCTCCCACTTTATGTTAAAGGAGGTCACGCAGCTACACCCTTACTCAGCAAATGACATGTCCAGGATACAGGGATGAGATAGTCAGGAAAGATCAGAGGCAGCACAGAGGAAGAACAGTAGCTACTGTAGGGTGTGCACAGTTCCGTCTGTGTGGTGGGGAACTGTTTATCAAAGCCCTGAAGCTGCCAAGCAAGCTAAGGCAAAGATAGTTAAATGTGTGTTTTTGATTCCTCCTAGTTATCATAACACCATAAAGGAGATAACAAGTGAGGAAAAGTGAAAAGAAAGAAAGTAAAACTAAGAGACATGTGGACTTTGTGGGCTTTTACTGTAAAAAAAGTGAATAAGGGAAGCATAAAAACTAAAAAGAAAATCCCCTAAATATATCACTAGTTGCGCAAGTGGTACAATTAAACATTTACCTGAACTCTTAGTCATGGGAAATAAAAATAAACATCTGTGTTGGCAATTATTATTGTAACTCTGTAAAGCTGTCTCCATGCAAGCTATACACTGAGCACAGTATATGAAGCCTGAAAGTAAGTCTCCACGTCAGGTGTCAACTCAAGGTTAATAGAGTTTCTAAAATCAAAAGATACTTTTCAAAGAAAGGGCATGTGGAGTGTGACTGGAAAAGATCTAAAACTAACATGAGTTGACGCACACTTTGAAATCATTTTCAAATCTTCACAATCACAAGAAATTTAAAATTATCCATGTATGTTATCATCTGCCCAGTCAAGTGCTGACACCTGTTTCTGCTCTGGTATGCTCTTTTTGCCCTACTCCCACTCTTCAAACACAGAAGCGGTATCAGCTCTAACTCCAGAAGGGCCCGAAAAGCCTGGTGGAGGGAAATGGGAGGTTTCCCTTCGTTTCATTGCTTCTCAAAAGGTCAAAGTGCAACCTCCAGGTTTACAATGAGGTCACGCAACCCCATCGAGTGCACGACAGACCTTGGGTAATCTCTCTTAGAGAGGCATTCCACCTACACATACGGTTACATGCGTGCAAATCCAGTTTCCGCATCCACTCTAGGAGAGTACGGGAATGATAGGATAAATAAACAAAAGTGGAACCACATTGCACTATGGGGGGAAAACACTACCAAGCTGCAACATCTGTTGCACTGAGGATGGGATGAACGGAAGTGGTTGAGTGTATTTATTTACTGCTGATTCATTTCCATCCATCTTGACATAAGTGACAGTCTCCTGAGGAGTTTAGTCTCACACAGATGTGTCCGCTCTGCTGACGCGATGATGGTGGTAAGTGAGGAAATCTGACTGAAATGTAACACTGATTCATAAAATCGGATCACTTCCTGCAAAGCCTCGCTGTTGACGTAGGGAAACTCACTGCTGATGTGTGCAAGGAGGACTTGTTACGTCTGATATTAGCCTGTGTGCACTTGTTGAGCAACTACACAACCGTGTCTGGAAGAGTAGTGTAATCTCTTCCTCTGAAGTAAATTACACTAATATACACTGCGTGTAAGCCAACAAGCTTTTAAAATCAGAGCAGCTGGACAACAAAAATGATGTTACAAATGAATGAGTGAGCAACTTCCAACTATCAGATAAAAGACTCTCGAGTCGTTTGAGTCCAAAGGAAGCTCATCATAAGGCATCACTGATGCGGAAAGGACCAATAGAAATCTTTAAGTGTGGAGGGCATGGGCTAATCCAAGACCCGAAGGACTCTTTTAAGTTGTATGTATATGTAAATGCAACACACACTATTTGTGAATGGAGGTTTGTTGGGGGAGGACTTAAGTCCAGGGTTGGGCTGAGACAACAGGAGAGAAACTCATTATTCCCTTCATATAGCCAAAGCAGGAAGCTTATAGTCCTGTGAGAAATCTGCTCTCACTCGCCCCTGCCTCCCTACACCCTCAGTCAACATGAATAGGACCCATGAGAGATCTTTCAAAGAGCATTAGCTTCTCTGCTGATATTAAAGTGCAGCCTCATTGAGTGGTAGAGATTTGTTAAGACGGTGGAGTAATAATGAGAGTCAAAGCATTATGCCTGGACCTAGTTTACACCATGTTCACTTTGAATTTAGATTAAGTTGGAAAATGGCAAATTTAGTTTTACTTTTTCAGAATGTCTTCTTTAAAGTAAAAAAAAAAAAATCAAAGCAATGAATTAAGTCTTTCAACTAATGATAATACCAATCCTCACTGCCATTGTTTAAAAAAATTGCTCTGAGTACAGGTCATTATCAAGTCTTTCCGGGGAAACACTGTTGATTTTGGTTAACAGTTGGCATTTACAACCACCTGTTAACTGAACCATTAAAATGATTTTCCCACAGCCCAAACTGTCATCTAAACACATTTAGTTTAACATTTAGAATATCTCTAGAATCATGCACTTCAGGGATTTCAGCTTAAAAAATGAAAAATAACTAATTTATAAATGCTCTTATCTGAAATTCATTCTGAAGAGATAAGCAATAAGTTTGGCATCAGTGTTTGTTAAACCAGCTTTGATTATTTGTTTAAGTGTTACTCAGTAGCTTACTCAGCTATTCAGCTGATCAGGATCTTAAGTCGAACCTCTAAATGTGAATTGAAATGTGTGAAACACCTGCATATTCAAAAATTAAAAATTAAAAAATGCTACAAGACAAAAAATGCCTTTGACCTCCCACAATGCTTTCAAAGCATACAGTATGTGGTAATAAAATACCAAACAGACCCCCAAACACACATACTGCAAGTTTGGAATGCTGGAAGTCACCATCATGTTTCATACATATCAAATTGGGTATCAACATCTATACCAACTAACATCTTCTGCAATCGTAAACAGCTTGTATATCTATGCCTATGTCACACGATCCAAGAATCCAACTGTGATGAAATATGTTTAAGAATACGACTAGCATATGAATCTAGCTGCTCCATAAATTTCTCCTGTCAGGAAGAAATTCCCCTTCTACAT
Organism: Helostoma temminkii; assembly: GCA_900302695.1. NCBI lineage: Eukaryota > Metazoa > Chordata > Actinopteri > Anabantiformes > Helostomatidae > Helostoma > Helostoma temminkii. The sequence goes on from OMLM01002780.1 coordinate 105,764, forward strand.
CTCTACGGCTGACAGGGCAGCAACAGTGACACAGCACTCCATCCTGCTCTTCTATTAAATATTTACACGCTTGTGAAACATATAAAACTAACCGCCGGCACTTGCATTACTTCTCAGTGGAGGAGTCAGATTTAATATGGCTCACACTCACTTCCAAGAATATGTGTGTTAAATAAGGAGAGGTAGAGAGAGACGGACAGACAGAGACACCGACTGCATTCACACTACTAAGTGTGCACAAATTCCCACATGAGGAAGCTGTGCTTGTATCACAGTATATCTCCCTGTGACATAACGCATAATACACATATAACTGATTTAATACATAATGTGCAGAAGACTGCTACAGGGTTTCTCCCACTGTCATAAGTAGAACTGTAATTCAAAATGCTGTGACTATGACTATGTGAACTTAATGTTAATCACATTGTCTTTTAGCGGTGACGCAACTGTCAAATTAAGTGTTGAGCAATATGTCAAATTTCAAGTCATAATTGTGAAAGCATTGCTAATTTGGTAGTTATGACTAAACGGTTGTGTAACATGAACAATAAATCACTGCATCCAGAGAATAATAAGTCATAATATTCCTTCTAAAGTGATGAATCATATATTTTTGAAAAGAAAGCCCAGCACTAAAAGCTATGAAATTTAAAAGATGTATTTTAGCTTGGTTGCTGAATGTTTCTGGTTCATATATTCGATGTATTGTAACATGTGGGTAACTCATTCACCGTATATTTCTCTAAAGTGATTTGCCCCAGCTGCACGAATAGACTAACATTTCCACGCCAAGGGAAAACACTTCTGTGTTTTATCAACATAAGAAAAATCATCACAGATATGCAGCAGTCCAGCTCAAATGGCATCAACTTCATCACCTGTTATTACTCAACTCTGTTTTTCCTCCAGATAATAGTCTACTCCTTAATGGAGGTATGGCCTCCATTTTAAAAACATAATTATCATCTTTTATTTATTGTCCAAGTCCCTTCCCAAAGCCATTAGCACAATATTATCAGTTCAAATTTATTAAAGTAATGATACAACCTGAGGGAACTTTAAGCAGCCTCTGTGCCCCACTCTGTCTGGGTGATGGTTCATGTCTGTTGCCTTTTATGAGACCTAATGTCACGTAACCCTGAGAACCAAACTGTCATGCACTCTCTCTCTATTCATTACTCTGTGCAGACAAAGTCATTGTATTCTTCTAGCTTTACAACATTCATATAGGACCTTGGGTGAATACAAACCATCTGTGCAAACACAGACTTTGGACGGGCCTGTATGGTGAGCGATGAGTCCCACCTGTACAAAAAGTGGTTATGTACCAAATATAAGTCACACAACTCACACACACTAATGCAGACTCTCATCTTATACATGGGACAGGTTGTATGGGGTGAATGAACTCACTCACTATCATTTGACAAGGGATAATTGAAGGACATCCTGCCATGTTAATGAATGACATATTCTGCCATCTCCTTTCTCTCTAGTGCAATCACCCACTCCCAAATTGATGCTTCACATTCGCTGTCCCTTCAACACCTTGTAAATCAAGCATAATTGGCAGACAGAAAGTGATAAAATGCAAAGCAGTGCAACTAAATGACTCCATCGAAGCAGCCCCATAGAAACCTCTTGGGTGAACAATTATCTTTCATACTTAGTTGGCAAAAAATGCCAAGCAGATAGCAAACAGTAAACTCTTGGCTGAAGACTATAGTGCAAGGTAGGTTTTATGTCTAGATATAAAAGTTCTATTTGAGAAAAGAGGAAAAAATTGCACAGATAACACTATAATAATGTGAATTTACAGGATCTAGCCATCATTGCTGTCACTATATTAACAATAACTTGAAGAAGTCCTATGTTGTAAAAATCTGTTAAAAGTACGGTCAACCATAAAGTCCAGATCAACTAAAAGGTGGTTACACACCTAAAGACAGTCAAGACTGGACAACGACTGGACAGTTCATACTTTCCACCAGAGATCACAGACTTCTAGTCAGCTGACAACTGTGGACGCCAGACTTGTCAGTAATAACTGAAGATTCTGGCAGTAGACGAAACCAGAAGTGCCGCACGAAAAGAAATTCTTGCGTGTTCTTGTGTCCTGGACACCAACGTCCAGCTGATATTGGGAGAGATCCTGGACAGAGAGGGATGGACAATGAGGACTAAAACCTACATAGGAAAATGGAAGTAAATTAAATTGGTAAAACAAAGCTAAGTAAAATCTATAGATAATGTAGGTCTCCCACAGCTGGGACATCACTGGTCACCGATCAGTATATCACTATATATCAAACACGTTTAAACATTCTTTATGGGAATGACTGGCAGTGACTGGTTCTTAAGACTAAAGCCTGAATTTTCCACAGCACACAGTCAATGACTGTGAGAGAGACTGATACAAATGATATTGATAATCGGCTGTACAGTCGTTAAGTATGTGCAGACTAATTCACAAGCTAATGTAGTGTTAACATATTAGCTAGTCAGGAAAGTATTAGAACTGGTTTGTATTTTGCATCACTTTATTCACCAAACTAGCAAGTTACTGACTGCCCCTTAGCAATCCCCTTAACTCAGATGCAGATAGGGCAATAGAGAAACAAACTGAAACCAGAACTTCTATGTTCTGATTCATTATCCAGCTTTGGAACGCAGTCTTTTTCAACTGTATATTCGGGGAAGAACTTGTTGCGTTAACATAAGTAAAGTAGCTTTTTTTGAAAGAGATCTGATACCTTAGTTTATTGAATATTTCGATATGTAACAGACTTTAAAAACACCATTTCCCATTAGCCTTAAGTGTTTGTGGGCTAAATGTCAAATGTGCAAGTACAGACTTTGATTTGTACAAGAATGATGAAAGAAATGTTTACTTGGGGCACTAAGTTGCTGATGCTAATGTAGTGCAGGCTAGCCCAGACATGATACCGTGTAACCTCTCTATATACCATGATCAATTCTCTTTTGAAAAGGACATTATATTTATATTTTATATTTACCAGAGGCAAGTTAAATAATGAGGTGCAACTCCTACAAACTAGCTAATAAGCCAAGGCAGTTTTGTCTCTTTAACAATGCGCCCTGTCAAGATGAAAGTGAAACTCAAAGTCCAAGTTGAAAACACCTAGTGACTCAGCAAATAGTGGTTAATGGTTGTCCCGCTGGATTTGATTGACATCTAGTGTGACCACAACCTGTACATCAAACTGTAGTTACTGTTTGATGTAAAGTTAGTTCACTACAGCAGAAATTAATTCATCTTAATAAATCCCAGTGAGAGTTCCATTCTTCCGTTCCATTCCTTTGCCTAAAGCTGAAAAAAGACTATCAGTCTAAATACTGATCTCTTCATTATCCACACACCTCAATGATTTAAGATGTAAAAGAATACCTCCCTACTCTGACAACCTGCAGTTCAACAGTGATTCTGTTCCACAGTTAAAGTTAGTCTTTTGAACCAATGGACAGATATAAAGCACTGTCCACATGGCCGGTTTCATTATGGCAAATGAATCACCCCATTACTCTTTACTGTCTTATGATAAATGTCCGTCTAAGTTAGAGAAAAATACCAAGAAGAATGAAAATGATCACATCAACTTTCTGAGGACTCTACTTTTGGCTATGAGAAAATAGAAAGAGGGGATCAGAAGAAAAGGGAGATTAATTGAAAATAAATGTCAACAGCTTGTGTCTGTACAACAGACTTTGTTAAAATACATAAGTCAGCATGTCATCTGTATGAAGTCTGACCAGAAGAACACAGTCCATCTGGGGCCTTAGAGAAAATATTTGGATCTCAAGCATATGGATCTGACATATCCAACCCTGAATCAGAAACATTGGAAGAGAAGATAAAACTCACAATGACAATTATTTGCAGAATAAATACTGAGCTGTAGTTTGTTCTACTACTTGGAAGGACTGGGGACATTATTTTCCCTGTTAAAATGCTGACAATCCAGAGGCAACCAATACCCGCCTGATAAAATAATCCAAAACAACACACACCATCCGTTTCAACACAGCTCAGTCAATCCGAATGGTTCCCCATAAATTCTGTTATCGCTGCACATCCAGAAATGAATGTAGGAAGGGTGGACAGTAGATATATGGTGGAAAGTTTGTGGGGGCGGGGACCTGTTGGAAAAATCAAGTAGATGGTGGCCACCAGCTGAGCCTGTCTGGCAAAGGATCAGTCCCATTCCTCTTCAGTCTGAGGCTCCTTTTCTCTGACCTGTCAGTCCTGATGTCTCAGACAACTGACGTAAGAAATGCAGCTTTAAAAACAGCCTCTGGTCCTGCTGGTGAGAACTGGGCAAAGCTTGCTACACACATCATGCAATGGCATACAGCCTCACTGTACTCAAGCCATCTTTCATTTCAACAGGGAGAGCCAACAAGATAAATACAGCAGTGGGGTGGGCTGTGTGGGTGATAGGGTGTTGGATGATGATAAAAAAGAAAGATTATGAGTATAGCAATATATTAAATATCTCAAACAGCTGTACTGGATATTCTGGCACTGAATCGTGGCTTTGAACAGAAGCCTTTGTGATAACTGTAAAATAAGATGTGGAGTACTGACAGTGTAAGAAACCACATCAGTCACCTGAACAGTGAATGGTTCATAATGGTGTACTGTTCAAATTAGCCCAGCTTTTTATTTCCTTTTTTTTCTGAATAAATACATTCAACTTTGTAAATATGGCCTGAAGCCTGAGATCTATTCAGACCATATCAATGCTCATCATGGATAAAACTGAACTTGGGCCAACCTTTTTACACACTTGTCTGCTTTCAAATGGAGCACGAGACCAAAAAAAAAAAAAATTTCCATGATCATAAACAAATGGAGCAAATGTTTGCTCCAATAACATCACACATTTCCTGCCTGGAGGCACAGTGGTTTACCAGTCATCTCAGTCATAGACACTCATCAGATCCTGTTTTTCCTGTGCCAGTAAGGTTGGACAATAGCAGCACATCTCATCCCTCTGTTTTTCGTCAGGGTGGATTCTTGTTGGATGATAGATGAAGCAGTGTCCTCCTGTTTCCCTCTGATGCTTTGGATCTGGATTATCCCTCAGCTCAGTGTGGTTGTTTTTGGTGGATTCTTCTCTAATCTTGTGTGCTTCTGTCACACTGTGATGAAAGACAGCCTGTTGATATTGGCTCAATGCTGACGCTGACTCACAGGCACAGGTGCACCATGAGAAGCAGGAGAGGTCACACTACAAGCTAAACTTTACGGTGCATCATCAAAATTATATACAAAACAATTTCCAAAGAACATTCCCACAATGAATGCAACTAATTCACCAACAAATTTGTGTGATGAATACCTGAACTCACTGTCACTTACAGCAGTAAAATATACTGGTTTGAACTTGTAAAACCTGATTTTGCAGAAACTAACGTGACAATTTACAGAATTCAGCCTTCTTCTTGCCTAATCCTTTAAAATGGGTGGTGTCTTTAAAACAAACTACTCGCTGTGTTCTTTGTGTCAGGATTTTGCAAATTTGACAAGTTTAGCCTTCTCTCCAAAGCTATTTGCGATTAAGGTCTTCATCTTCTATATCAGAGATTATCTTAAAATAACACCTGTGAGGGGAAATATGTAGACAAGCCCTACATCACAAAACAAGACATGTCTTTGACAAAATAGCTACCTTTTGAATCATCTATTATTTGCACCAACATTGTATAATACAGTGTACACAAAAACATGTCCACTCACATCTGCATGCCACAGGTGTGTTTAAGTGCCTTTGAGAGTCACTATACCACATTTCTTTTCTTACATTTATTTGATACAAAAGTTGATCCTAAAGGGCTGCTCACGACTTTTCAAATGTTTCATGTTTTTCTTGCTGCACAGTAATATTTTTTGCCAACGTCCACTTTTATTGTTAAAATTATTGATTGGCAGTTGGTTGATCATATAAATCCCAGTTTAGACTAAGTGGGTTTCACAACACAGCATGAGGTCTCTAATCCTGCCAGACAACGCCTATATTTTATGCTTGACCAGGAAGCAACATGTTGTGATAACAGCTACACAGCTATTGACCACTACCCTTCAGAGCATTGATTAATTCATGCCAGAGTCTTTTTGGGTCTTCTACCTGCTGGGGTGTGATGGGTAAACAGAACATGTGGTTCTGATGGTGGTTGGTGGTCTACAGCATTCAGAGGTTTACTGGGGATTCACTCCTTCAGGGAGCAGCCCTGAAGAAGAGGGGATTACCTCAATTCTCCCTCCCTTCTTCACCCCTTCCAACTCGACACTTCAGATTCAAACAAAGACTCTGGGACTGTGGGCCTCAGGCCCCTGGCGCACTGCTAATCCCATTCCAGCTGGACAACAATCCGTCTGGCCGGTGGCCCCTGTGGGGCTGTAAGCCTCCAGTAAGAGGCTTGGAGAAGAAGTCAGACAGCTCGTCAAGTATGAGGACTTAATTAGCCATGCAAAGTCAACCTGGTTAATTGAAAAGATTCGACCTGAATGCCGCCATAGGAACAAAAATGTGCATGAGAGCATTTTTACATTTTTTTCCTGCACAGTTTAAGGTGTTCTGTTGCCTGGCAAAGAAAAATGCCAGGGATGAGGTACCCCTGCTGCTTCAGAGTTGGCAATGTGAAAAGAGGCCTGCTTGTAAGGTTAATTGGGCTGGACACAGAGCCAAGAAAAAGTATGGGGGAAAATGTCTTGTAGTGTTTTGCTGGATCTGAGCTTAATCTGTCATGACGGTGGGGTCAGGAGTGTAGTTCTGGGAGTGATTCTGTAAGATGGTTTTATAAGTAAAAAAAGGACTGGGAGTGTTTATTAATTTGTAGCCTTATTCTCTTATGTGTTCGTGTTTATGCTCATGTATTTATGTATTTGAACGTATATATGTGCCAATAACCTCTCAATGGTGCTTTAGGTGAGATGAATCACCCTGGTAAGTTTGTGTACCCAAGTTGAGCTGATGTCAAAACTCAGTCAACACTCAATGGACAGACAGAGCACACAAACCTTGCCGAAATAAAACAGAAACTCTTGAACTCCCTCTCTCTACACTCTCAATCAACACACTGTTTAGCATGTCATCGCTGCTCCAGCATAATGTGTTTAGAAATGTTGCACTCCCTCAACCTCCCCGACTCCGTAATGCATTTTGCTACGCGACCCCCATCTCTCTTATCCATAATGTGTTTGAATACACCACCTCTTGCCAGACACAGTGTGTTTAAAGAATGCCACACTCTACCTCTCAAGCTCGATCACTGTATTGTGTTTGAGAGCACAGACTCCCTCTCTTTGTGTAATTTGTTTGACGATGCTAGCCTCTCCGACGCCACTTACATCTAATGCATTTGAGCGTTTACAGAATCACATACACTCTCTCACACTTTTGTACACAGTAACACACACACATATAAAGAAATTCTTACTTAAATTCATAGGAAATAATTAATTCATGGGGTGAGGCTGCAGCCAATTGCGCCAGCAATTACATATTTTTATTACATACTAAATTAACATTATCATCAAATGTAAATTCTCAGAGGCTTGAATAACAAATTCATTGAATGTGAATAATGAATATTTAAACAATATTCCACCCTGCTGTAATTTTGGGTATGTAATAATTATAATATTTGATTTATAATTAATCTTTATGATTATGATTCAGTAGACTGGTGTGCAATTTTGCACAGAGCTCCATGATTCCTCGACAATTAATTGACAATCCTTGACTCTTGTTCTTGCAAGCCTATAATGTTTACAAATTACATCCCCATAATTCACTACGCGAGCACATCATTGTCATTGTACATAGTACACTAATACTTAGCATAATCATTTAGCTGAAAGGAATCTGCAAAAAAATATAGCTTCACAGAGCCAGTCACATGGCTGGAGACTCTTTTTTGTTGATTTTACAATATGAAAGATTGTTTTAATTTCACTAAACTCACGTGTGATTAATAAGTTCAGCAGCTTATATATTAACTTGATGTGAAATGAAGGAGCTACTCACAGCTGCAACACAGTTCACTTTGCATGAATTGTCAAAGTAATACATTCTTAACATCATTACATAATGTTTTTGACATATTTTTTCTGTTGTGGTGAAGTTGGATGCAGCACAGGAGATGTCTGAACTTCAGCCAGAGAGAAGAAACTAATTGGTGAATTTGTGACTTGACAACAATTTGTAGACTGGGACATTCTTTCATGACATTTTCCACCTTGTCAAGTCAAATCTTTCTTTCAGTTAATCCCCTTCTATCTCTGTCTGTCCCCTTTATTGTCTTCTGGAGTCCTCATAGTGATGTTCATCTTTCTTTCTTTAGGGCTCCTACTACCTCAAAGTAAACTCAGAGCTGACCCAGAGCTGCAGAAACCGATCACCCACAGCTATGATGCTAATGGTCTTCATGGTGTGATGATACTGTGCACAGTGTGGTCATAAGAGATTAGCACAGTTCTCTGCACATGGACCCATCATTCAAGGGTGAGGACAGCTGAGTATAAAGGCAGATTCAACTGAAAACGATTTAACAACCTCAGAGACGCTTTGAATACTCTGTATTCTCTATGGATGTATATAGTTTTACTGGCCTGCCATAGAAAAAGTTCTATTATTTATGTTGCTGTTTGAAGTTATCTTCATAATCAAACTCGGGAATAAGAATATATCCCATTCACATGAACAAATAATCCATTGGCACACAATTTGTTAACATCACATTAATCTCTTGTCTGTTTAATATCAAATGCAATGCTTCTGGAATCAGCTGAAATAACACTGCTGGTGTTTCAAGCAATTAACCTTTACCACTGTGTAAATGGCTCCGGGGGGGAGAAAGAGGAACTCAAGTGAGAACGAATGTGTGCCTGTGAGTTTTATCCACTCTGGGAGAATACATGGCACGTTTCAGGGAGGCCCCAGCTGAGACAGGGGTTGGGCAAGAACCCTGCACAGTGTCTGCAGGCATGTGTGGATGTTGAAGAGTGGGAGATGAATGCTAAAGAAATCAGAGTGGTCTACACAATTGTCTGTGTCTGATATGTATAGAGAGAGAGAGAGAGAGAGAGAGAGAGAGAGAGAGATGGGGAGTAACATATGGATGGTAGCCGGTGAGAAAGGGAGGTAAGACATTAATAAAAACCAAATCAGCCAAGCTTGACATAAACACCCCTTTGTTCTTTGATGTGATGGCAGCAACTGTGACGGCAACATGATACATCATGCACAGGACCGTGTGAGAGCCCCCCACAAACACCCCCACCATTCCCTTTCTATTACTTGATGAATACTACTGTACATATACTCATGTTCTCTTTGGCCGTGACACCATCTCCCTCTTTCTCTCTCTCTCACACACACACACACACACACACACACACACACACACACACACACACACACA
>OMLM01002783.1:1827-18138 GCA_900302695.1 Helostoma temminkii
TGTGACAGGAAATAGCCAGTTTTGTGCAGGTCTGATCAGGCTATCAAATAGGATCATCCCTGCTGCTCCCAGCTCTGATTGGGTTAAAAACTCTGTGGCGACAAAAAGCAGGAGCCTGAAAGACCAAAACATTCCTGAACTCTGGAGAGCAGAGTCAAGAAAAACAACAGTGATGCAGTTAACTATGCCGTCGTTGAGTTTGTGATGGATGTGAAGTCGGCTTCACTGTTACAGGTTCGCCATCCATCATAACAAGTATAAGGAGAGAGATATTACTGAGGGAGGGAGGGATCTAGTGGAAAGGATGATGAAGAGGAAAGCTATGGATGAGAACATAGCACAATGGTGGAACTATTCAAGGGAGAGTAGGGAGCAGACTAGACATGTTGTGAAGATAAGGTTCACAATTTCCTGCCTATATAGTTTCACAGTGGTGATAAAAGGAGACATGTCATCCTTGCATGTTGTTTGTTAAGGAGACCGACTAAAAACTGTTAACTGCTGAGCCCCTGGATAAACACAAAAGCCAAAACTAATGACATGCTTACTGCTGAGTTGGAACAAGTTCAGCCTCAAGCCACTTTGATGTTCCACCACTTGTGAGGACCACTGGTTATGGCACAAAACAAAGAAAGCAGGTAAAGTGTGTAACCAAAGTGGTTTATTGCTGTGCGTTACCTAAAACAGGGAAGACACTGAGTGGCACGCAGGATGAGTGGAAAAGGGTACGAGAGGAACAGAGACAGGGAAAGAGCAAATTAAGTTTCCTCCAGGGAATACCACGGTGGCAGAGAGGAAGACAGAGAAAAATGGAGACAGAGGGAGGAAGGCTGGGCTTGCTGCCAGCTCAAAATACTGGTAATTCTTACACACACATACACACATTTTGAATTCCACGCTGGCTCTGGCTTGTCGATATGATGCCACTGTGATTCATGATAGCTAAACCTGCATCACTTTAGCTAATGATTCCCTATACACACAACTGCTCCTTCTCTCCCTCACTCTGTGTGTTTTCTAACAGCAAAGGAGATGAGAGGGTTGATGTGACTTCCACATCTATTTACAAAACCATTAACTAAACACACACACACGAGTAATATCACACACAGAATGTATGCACATGCATAATGCAAGTCAGCTGCTGGGAGAAGAGATGGACAAGGGCATAACACATGACACTCCCATCCATAAACACAGACCACATCACATTCAGATGCATACTGAAGGAAACATCATTTAAGTGCTATGTGATTAATCTGTAACGAACCAACCCTGGATTGGTGCTGCAGATTTCTTTGATAATGCTGAACATAGACACGTCCAATGCAGTAAACTATCATAAAAGCTTTACCAGAAACTTGGTCAAAGAGCAAAGCAGAGTTGTCAATCATAGAAATAAAAATAAAAAAAACATTTTGTTTGAGACACATGCTACATGCAACATACATTTTTAATTCCAGAGCTGAAAAAGTAATGTTAAAGGAAGGCTATGCGTGCCCATTTTAGTACCTAATCCGCCGTTTGAAAACTCTAAAGGCTGCGGATTATAGCTGCCAGCAACATTTAAACCAAGGCCGTCAAAGGCATGAATAAACTCAACACACACTGTCCAGGATTCTTGATGTATTATTCATTTCATTCACACTCTAATCAGAGTCCCAAAACTTTCCAAGTCAACATGTTTGCTGTTGCCAACAACATTCTCAAACCCAACGCCCTTATACTTAAAACAACATCATACATTTTCATTCAAATTATAATAAATCCATAATCTCATGTACTTAAGCTCCAAAGTCATGTCTAGATATGTACAGGGCAGTGTTGATTCATTCATGGCTTTCTATAGATTTGTAAATGTGACATGAAATATGTGTGAGATGTTAAACTCAATGCAAGGAGCTACGGGTCAAGGTTCATCCTCAACTGATCTACAAAGTTTGAGGGCAGCCTGAGTCAGTTTAAGAAGTCCAATACAGAAGAGCACACAGCCAGTGACCTCAAGTCCAAAGATATCTGTTCGCAGAGGGTTGAGTGGAATGAAATAAACACTATTATAAATAGCTTAGTGGTGTTGGTCTGGGTAATCAGGGGAATAAACAGCTCAAACACACACACATGCATAATCACATATAGATATACAGCTACAGCTACGTAGACACTAGATGATGAGCATACATCCACATACTCAAACACACAGTTGGTTTCTCAAACACAAAGTATTTTGCTGTGAGTAGTGGGATTTGTGTCATAAACGTAATTACTGCTGTCCAACTGTAAGATGATAGAATTAAGCTGCTTTTAAAGAGGGGGAGAGAGAAAGCAAGAGAGGGGGAGAGAGGGTGAGAGGAGGGATGACAAGCAACAACAAGAGTAACAAAGTGGTTTGTAGGAGCGGACAGGGTACAGGGAGAGTAGGGGATTGGCAGAGGAAACACACAGTGAGAGAGGATGCTACAGAGAGAGAATGCCTGGAAATGAAAGAGAGAATATGAGAGTAGGCGAAAAGAAATATAAAAAAAATTAAAAACAAAACACAAAGCGAGAGAGAGTCAAGCTGTCCCACGGCTATATTGTTGGCAGGAAAGTGACGGGCTTCTTTCAAAGTCAAAATTACACCAAGGAGAAGCTTTGTAGCAGACTGCAGCAATAAAGTCACTGGACTCACCACTACTACCAACTTTAGTATACCAAATCATACTGCACAAGATGAATGAAAAGAATGACATGCAACTCAATTTATGCATTCTATTTTCATATAAATAGACAGAGAAATCAGAAAGAAATAATGCTCTTCCATCAGCACATATTCCCTTGTAATTTAAGTCAGCTGAATAAAAAAAAAACACACAAAAAACATTAACAGCAGCCCAGCTGCAATAACCCAGCTGCAATAGCAGGATATTGTGTAGTTTTCAATTGCCCTAAATGCAATGATATAGCTTTTAATTGTTGTGTATGTGTGTAACTCCTGTGAGCTGACAGTGGAGAGAATAGTTCTTGTTTATTATAAGTGTGTTATGTGGTTTAGTCTCCCAGCACATGTAATGAAATTTTACCATGAGTGCTTTCAGATAATTAAATGGGCATCATCTATCTATATCAGCATAGCTGTTTGTCTGTCTGTTTATCTGTAGCTTATAGACTCTAAAATGGGACAAACCCCACAGCTAAAAAAATCAGCACACTTATACTAAATTTCATGGGGAGCATCTAAGGCTGTATCCCATTGAGGTCATATGACCTCCCATTAGTGTCCTACAGCCAAAATAAGATCACTTGTGCCTCTGCAGGTCTGACCAATACACTAGTTTCGACTCCCAGCAGAGGCCAGTACAAAACTGAAAACTATGGCTTGTAACACAAATGAATAATTCTAAAAAATAAGCAGGAATATATAATTATTTCCTGACAATTATTTCTAACAGAAAAGGAGTGTGGGTAGAGTAAGTACAGTTAAGAGATACTGTTTCACATACTGTATGTACACTATCAGTAAAGATATGGTCACACATGGGAAAGACCAAATTTTCATGAAAACATGTATGTCTTCAGCTGTGTTTACATCATTGCAAAAGGCTTTTCTAATGATCAGTCATTCTTTTAAATTAATAAACTTGCATTAGCAAACACATCATGCTATTGGAAGACATTACTAATGTTTGCTGATTGTAAGTTTATATTTGTGGAAATGTTCTTTTAAAAATGGCCATTATTAATTATGTCATAAAATCTGCCTTTCTTTCAAAAAAACTTGGTCATTTCTATGGGTGTCCAAACTTTTGACTGGTAGTGTACAAGCAAGCATACAACACAACACAACCAAAGTGAATCCATCACAGGGAATGTAATTGATTAGTCTAGGACAGAAACAAATGGGCTCCCTCTCATTGCGTCTCTCCCTGTCAAGCATCATACACTATATGGTACACCACATGTCAGTGATCAGTGTCTAGAGCCTGATAGAGATAAATAGCTGCACCAGCAAGAAACGACAGCACTGACCATCTCCTGATTACTGCTCAACCTTTATTGGCTTACTGGGGGAAATGGAGAGGGGTCAAAGGGCATTCAGTATACTTAGAGACAGCATAGATTTTCAAAATGGAAGTATAATGGTAAAAACAATGGAAAAGCTGCTTAGTTCAGCTGTTTCTAAGATATAATGTGTGGTGGCATGGAGTAGCTTTTGCACACAGACACACCCGAAGTGCTGCTCTCCCTGTGACAAATTAATCCATCAATCCACATCAGCCTAACGAGGTGGCTTTCAGGTTAATTCCACAGCAAAGTCTGCAGGAATCAGAGAGACTGGGAGCAATGGCAAACTGACAAAAAAAAAGAAAAAGACAGAGATGAATAAAGAAATGAAAAGACAATCACAGAGCGAAGGAGACAGAAGGGGACACACAGAGATGTGGCTCTCTAAAGACGTAGCTTTGGCAGAGCTTGTCAGTGTGCGACTGTTGTCAAAGTCAAAGTTCCACTAGGGAGTGATTCAGACAATGGACTGCACCAGTCTCCCTCAGCATCAATTTGGCCCCCTCACACATACACACACATTTTCAGAGAGATGTTCGTTCTAAGCCCCTCTGTCTGTTTGTCAGTGTCTAAGCCTGACGGGCATTGGCAAGAAAGAGAGAGAGAGAGAGAGAGAGAGAGGGAGAGGGAGAGAGGGAGAGAGGGAGAGAGGTGGGTGGAGGAACCAAAATTGAGCAACACAAAGACAAAAAAGATTAAATTACAAGAACAGACAAGCGGTTTCGCTACTGAGTATTTTATAACAGCAGTATACAGCATGGAAAACTTGACTTGGGTGTATTTGTATATGGGAGTGTGTCCTCACAAGTGCAGACGGCTGACAAAAACAAAACTATTATGCCAGTCATCACTTCTTTAACAACCATCTTTGTTATTTAAGAATGCTTTGTGCGTGCAGTAACGGAAAGACGGTTGCTCTCATGAACCAATACTCCCTGGATACACACATACACACACGACAAGCTTTTCATTATTCGTTTGGATATTCACTGCTCACCATTTATTTTCACAAGGAATCATCTCTCATATAATCATTCCATAAGACACACATGCTGTATAGAGTGCGCCAGGTTGTCCCCACCACCAAAGGAAAACACGGTGAAAGAAACACAGCTGCTACCATTTGTTTTATGTTCTGTCAGCAGTTTTTCTGTGTGTGAGAGTGTGTCTGTGTGTGACTGCACTGACCTATTTCAAGTTGTTTGAGAATAGAATCAGTTTGCACTGGAAAAACACACCAAATGATATATATTCAGTTTTTTCCTTCTTTTCTTCTTTTGTACAGTAACACTGCGTATTATGATGTATTAAATGATATGAGCTTGGAATTTAATTGGAGCCATCCCTTCTGTCACTGTAACTGTATTTCACCTGTCCACTTCTGCAGCTGATCAGATTTATTACTAGCATGGTCTGGCTTTCTTTTCTCTAGTAGTTTGTGTCTCACAGTTGTATAATTTGTGTTAGCATCTACAGTAATGGAATGCTAAATTCTAAGTATTATAGGTATACTTAAAGAACTTTAGAAATATTACTGAAGGGAGATCTACAACTTGCTCAACTGCAGCTTTCACATACGGGAAATGCATTTAGTCACAGAAATGCACTCAGTCACACACACACCCACTCACTTTGAAGAGAGATTTACACACACATATTTGAACCAAATTTGTTCATAGAAAACACACACACACACACACATACACACATACACACACACACTTTGCAATATAGTCTCCTATTTCCATCACTTTGCATCTCAAATTCTGCAAAATTATAATATAATATAAAATCTTCCAAGGTTCATATTTTCCACAGGATGATGGCGACTTTCCATTACCATAATGGTAATAGCAGTGTGTGCGAGTCTGTATGTGCACTCGTGGTATGGTTGCATGGTGGTTTCTTGGGGTGTGGAGTGAAAGACGTTGCTGGAAGTGAACACGGCATTCCCAGAAGTCACAATCCCAGTACCTACACTCCCCTCGCTCTAAGTCAGCAGCTGTCTGACATCCCAGCGCAGGGTTGTTGGAAGCTTTTCGGTTATAAAAAATACATCAGAGCAAAAGAAAGTGGGTTGGACAAAAAAAAAAAAAAAGCCATGCTTGCCAGGCACACTCTATCAATCCTCTGGGCTATGTGGAATTATAAAATATGAGGTGTGTTGACAAACACCAGGTAAAAGGACTGTGCATATAAGCTTTAGTAATATATAAAAAATAAAACATAAAAACTTTGGCAATAAACAAGTGGAAAAGATATAGGCCCCTAAAGTCTTTACTTGTACCAGACATTCAACAGGTGTAGTACTGAGGAAAACAGAGATCAGATTTGCAAATGTAAATCAATAACCATTCACCTGTCAATTTTCTAGTATCATTTCAACACAAAATCCAGATTAATTTAGATTCATGGAAGAAAGTAAATGGCACAATAAAAAACACATACTATAATCTAACACACTGAGATCGCCATGCTGTGTGTCCTTGAGCAAGATTTCTGTACATAAATACAAGCAGAATTACAAGTAGTGCAAAATATGGGGAAGTCCAAGGACCACAAATGACTCTGTCTGTGTTACTAAGTGAATCTAAAGAATTACTGAAATCATGGGGGTCCAAATTTTAAATAAACATTGAAAATATTCATATATACATATACCAGAACTGATAACTGCAAGTGAGAGGTTGGCTCTAAAGCAGAGCCCTGGCGGTGTGTGCCATAATAGCAAAAGTGGGAACAATGTTTTCTTTTTCATTTTATTCACTCAGTTCTGGCTATAAGCGACAATGTGCTCTACAGGAAAAGAAACGAAATTGATCGATATTGAGACTTATTTTATTTAGCATCTGCAATTAATTCATAGTTATTTAAGACCTTTAAATTGTATAGTCTTCTGAGAGCAAAACAGTACAGTGTCTATTTAGAAAAAGTTAATAAAAGCTTCATCCATACACAAATGTTCTGGACCGGTTTGTCAGCATTCAAATGTTTGTTTTGGGAACCTAAAGGAATAAGTTACCAAAGTCTATCACACAAGAGCGGTACAATATTTTTTTCTACACAAACAGCTTTAACTCTTCATGTTACTTCTTAGGTAATCCTTGTTTACCATACCAGCCTTTGCCTGTTTTTTATTGTTTGTTTTTACATCAATCTATCTTGACACACTTATCTTATATTAGTCATTATAGCATTTTTATTGAGTCTTTTTAGTTGTTAGAAGAAGACATTTTTGTTTTATTATGTCTTTATTATGATAAAATAATATGCCTCATATATAATCTTGCTCCCATACAAATGGTTATGGACCTAGTGCATAAAGTGCAATACCACATGCATAAGACTTGACACACAGCAGAAAGTGGAAAAGGCCGGACTGATTGACAAGAATAAAGTGGCACACAGAATGACACACAGAGTGGAATGAAGCAGAGTGCTCTTACGTTCAAGTAGCTACAAATGAAATGGGGGAGACTTCAAGGCAAAGCGAGAAAGAAAAGTTTGACATCAAACTTTTAAAAAGAAGTGGGCACCAGGATGCTAAGGTGAGAGGTTTTGAAGTACCAGTCATTTTTGTTTCCCTGTGTGTGCACTGTGCTCTCTCATCTCTTTTTCTTACCCTTAGGATCAAGCTTGTCTATACATATCTGTAGAAAGTGACCACAATCATAGAAATAGCCCTTCAATTATCTTTTCTCTGCTTTGGCAAATCTCACTTTCATGTGCACTTCATATCAAGGAGGTGTAGATTGGTGAAAATACTACAAGAAAAACCTGAATAAATGAGTGGAGAAACATAATGAAAGCAGATGCTTCCACACAGAAATTGAGTCCAAGTGTGCAGTAAAGGACCAGAAAGCGCCACTTTTGGGGGAAGTGTAACAATATGCTTGAACTTTGATTTTCTTAGTTACCTCTTTAGATCTACAATTTTCTTTAGTTCAGTCTGGTGACTATTCTATTCAGTTTATACCTGTGATGTGTGCGATATCTTTTTGCAGTCTTTTGAAAATATTTTTATATCAATTTTAGAAAAAGATAGAAAATTAAAAAGAAAAATGTAGATATAAGGTGTCTGTGTCTATGAGGTTGACTTTGTATGACTCACCTGCAGCGTTTCCAATCAGGGATACATTGCTCTCATCTGCCACTGAAATAAAACACACACAGTCACACACATTAATATACATGCATGTACAGACACTTGCACACTTTCCATTGCTTTTTAGATGTCTCTTTGCTCTATCTCTACATATTTTATATAAAGCATTATCGCAATTTTCCTTCCTGTTGTTCTTCTCCCTCTATCTACATCATTTTCTATTACACCATTAAGTTAACTTCATGGCTACAGAAGTCATTTCCCTTTCTCCCTCCCTCCCTCTGACTTCATTTGTCATTCACCCTCCCTTCTTTCCTTCAGTCTCTCATCGCATTTTCTCTTTTTTGCCATTGCCCCTCTGCTTTTCCCTTTCACCTTCTGCCCTTTACCCTCATGTGTCTCCTATGTTTTCATTTTTTCTTTAGGTTTTCATCCCATCCATAGCTCCCTCCTTTGATCACCACTCCCTCCAACATAGCTCCCTGTTCATTCTCATTTCACTTTCTCTCTCCCCCTGTCCTTGATTTACTTTTCATCACTCCTACCTAAAGCCAAAAAGCACCTCAATGCCAACATGGAACACACTGACTGAAAGCATATAGTGCAAACACACACACACAGATACACGAGCACAGAAACCAAGCGGTAACATGGCTTTGTGCAGCAAATATTTTTCTACTGAAAGCCAAGCCTAGAGTGTAATTCTAACTGTGGGTGTGTGTTTGTGTATGTCTGATCTGTATGTGGTGAATCAACAAGACTGCTTCAGCAGCCCAGTAGTAGCAGATGTGTAATGCTCAGGAAAAGGGTGTTTGAACTAAAATAATTATTAATAGCAATTTAATTACATCCTCAGTAGCCTAATTGTAAGGTGAGTTGTAGAATTGATGTTCTGTTCATATTCACAACAAATTTTTACTTTTTAAAACAAAACCGTAAGAGACAAGATGAGAGCCAGTGATGAAGCCAGTGATGGAGCCAGTGAGGCGGACAGTGAGAACCAGGGGAAGAAGTGAATTTAGAATTAATATTAGATTATTGCTTAATGTTTAATTGGGCAGAAAATGAAATCAGGACATATTAATATAAAAATGAATTTATGTAACTGACCCATGACTAAAATTCTGAGAATGCTGTTGTTGTCTCTATTTCTATTTGTTTTTCTTTACATAAATACACTAGAATGCAAATACAACAGTCTAAATGGAGCATTGACTAAAAACCAAGCAGTAATGTAAAAACAGTAATAAAATTGTGTTATAATGTAGTCCTCACAATGCACAAAGCAGTCTTGTGACACTGATTGTGTGATTGTGATTTTACACTATTATCAAGAGAATTTACAGACATTAAATGCTGGATATATTGACAAATGCTAAAATCTGTAGATATACAGAAGCCTAAGAAATATTACCATTATGGTAGAGTCTCTGTCTATGCACATGTAACATTCTTTAAAATTTTGCTACTCAAAAACTACATTCGACAGAAACTCACCGCATATCCTGCTGTAGAGCTGATATGATTTTGAAAGACTAAATGCAAACATTTACCTTAGAGGGTGGATACCTGAACCTGAGGCGACAGGTCAGGGAGGAGATGTCATCGTCCCCACACTCCGAGACTGGGTACTAAGCCCCAAGAATAACAAGCCCTTGTAGGCTGAATATAAGAGCAGCTGACCTAAGAGATTATGGCTAAACTGGAAACATGCACACCCCATGGCCGTTTACCAAGAAGTACCTTCTGAAGGTCTGCTAGAAGACGTGAATTCAGCACTACTAACAATCCCTACTAATATTTATTTATATATATATTTATACAGCAGCAACAGCGATCCTTGAGGTGTTTGGCTACAATATGAATACAAAGGAGTCGGCTCAGGTGTCGCCCAGATTAACAAGGTCTGCATCAGAAGTTGGGAAACCAGGACATACTGATGATATGTGGACTACCGGAGCCAGAAAAAACATTCATCGATAAGAGATGAGAACAGGGTAGTGTTGGAATGCTACTACCAAAGTAACCCCAGTGAAAGGGATTACATGAAGAGGATGTGGGACCTATGGATACCTGAAACCCAACATCAAGACTAATGCTCAAAGAACTAGTAGCTAGTGTTCCAACATCCACAAGAAACAGCTGGTTTCACAACTAGAGGTCGATGAGGTACAACACAAATGCTACAGCAAGGGGGGACAGGGCGACAGGTCAGGGGGGAGATGTCATCATCCCCACATTCCGAGATTGAGCACCAAGCCCTAATAATAAGAAGCCATTGTAGGCTGAATGCAGCTGACCTAAGACATAAGAGCATAAAGAGCATAAGGAGCAGTATCCTCCATGGAGAGGAAGATTAGAGGCTAAGATTAAGGCTTGCGGTATACTTGCTGTAGAGTGACGTATATATGTCCGTTGCAACCTCGTCATTAGTGTCATTGTTCACATTCTTCTATCGTAATTTGTGTCTGTCTGGAGGGATTAAACAGGTCAGCCACACGTGCGCAGATAAGAGCTAATCCTAACTGGCTCAAGAGGTCTAGTCTTTGGCAGAAGATTCTCAAGTTTATTGACTTATCACATATGCAAATTATAGCGGCACATTAACGATTACGAGACGTAGTAGGAGGGATCAAATTCAGTAAGTTGGCTACTACCAGCAATAGAAGCTTTTTGCAGCAAATCACTTACACTTGCAAAGTACTTACAGTGTTAACAGAGTGGCATTTATAATGCAAATAGTGATCAGATGCAGTAAGTGGGCCACTAACTTAAAGTTACAATTCAGTAGTACACTTTTGCAGTTTTAACTGCCAAACAAAGACTCACAGGAACATCTGTCCCGAGTACTGTCTGGATGTCGAGAATGACTGAGATAAGATCCCGTGGGCCTCCAGATACAGATGGACAAACTGGTAATGGCTAACTAACTGTTAACTAGTGGTGGACAAGCAGAGATGGAAGGCCGTAGTGGTTGATGTAGCGATCCCAAGCGATGGCAACTTCAGGAAGAAGGAACATGAGAAGCTGGATTATACCAGGGGCTAAAAGAAGAACTAGAAAAGATGTGGAAGGTGAAGGCAACAGTGGTCCCCGTAGTTATCAGAACACTTGAGGCTGTGACCCCCAAACTGGGAGAGCGGCTACAACAAATACCAGAAAGAACAACCAAGATCTCTGTTAAGAAGAGCACAGTCCTAGTCCTAATAACCGGGCTGCATAGGGTCTTGTATTTCAAGCCACCAGAGATCAGATAGTCACAAATTACACAGTAGCTCCCAGGCCTCTGGTAAAAGACACAAGCTTGGAAGAAAGAAGACTGGGGCGAGTGGGAAAATTTTATATATAGATGTTTGATGTTTTCCCAATAAAAACATGCCTCACCATTCAAGCAAACATGAATTAAATTGAAATTACTTTTTCATGCATTTACTGAAAATCAAGTATGTAAATAATGAGGTTGTTGTACAGATATACACTTCACACTATCAGTCTTTCATTCTTTTAGAAAAGATGAATTTGCTATTCAAATTGTCATTCTCTCTCTCTCTCTCTCTCTCTCGCTCTCTCTCTCTCTCACACACACACACACACACACACACACACACATACACAAACACACAAAGCTGGCAGTTGAACCAGTCTGAGGAGGAGGACTGAGGGAAATGACATTTGAAACAATAAGCTTTTTGTTGTGCTGCTGCATGCACTGCCATGTTATATAGATGTATACACATATTTCTAAAGTCGGCTTTTTAACAATCCCTGAAATGTCAATGAACCCTCGCTCAGAATATCAGTAACCTGAGAGCAACAGGTGACAGAGATGTCAGGGAAAGTGGGATCTGAAAAGTAGCCTTTCCAACTTTAGTTTGCATAAGAAAAATACAATAATGAGTCTTATCATTTCTCACTTCCGCTGTCAAAAAAGTACCACAACCATCTCCACACTCGGGTCAGACTGTTTTCAAGCCACCAAAGATCAGATAGTCACACATTACACAGTCATTACACAGGACATTTTCATAGTATGATAACTGTGAGGTTTCACCATATATGGTATTACACAGTAACGCTTAAAGGCTTTTTTCCACTAGTGGTTAAGGAAGTATTCAGATCTAAAAAAGTGATAGAACTGATAATGTATTACCACAAAAGTGTTACTTAAAGTATTAAAAGTCAAAATACTCAGTGAGGAAATGTAAATGAAATATTTCACTATTACATTTTATATCATTAGAGTATTATTATTACCAATGTATTAATGTAAAAGCAGGTCTTAAATGTAGTTGGTTGAGATGAAGCTCAATATTTTGTATCAAACTGCAACTAGTGCTGATTGTGTGGTTAATTTCTCCATTAATCAACTGATTGTTTGGTTTGTTAGTGTGAAATGCTGACACAGTGCTCTCAAGAATTACTGATACACAGTGGCGCCCCCAAGGGTGGTCCAGGGGGGGCCATAATTTGAAACATTGTGTGCTTTTCTGCAATGTTGGTGTGTTTCTCAAAATTTAGGTAAATGTGTTGGAGGGAGATTGTCTTTTAAATAAAAAAGAAAAAATAATGACAGGCAATGCACATGCACAGGCTTAACTGAATTTGAGTTAGCACAAGGAGGACCGATTTGGTGTGCTGCCACCCTTAGATTTGCACTGGCCCAACCTGGCCACCACTATGAAAGTTTTCTGGGGGCTCCACTGCCGATACATCATTTTGTTTTTCTTTAGGATTATAACGCATACTTCAATCTGCAAGAGGAGATAGTGTTCTTCAAGATGACCATATGTTTGTTGTGTTTCCGTCTTTGGCAGACATGGATATCTATGCTCGAGGGCAATCCAGCACACGTTTTGGGGATTTTCAAATCAGCCCACAGTGTTGATCATTTTCTTTGCTGCATGTTTGCTTGTGGTGCCAGTTGTGGAGTTTGACAGGCATGTGCAGGTGAAATTTCCTTTGCAGTTGCATTGTTTTGTAATGCCAGTAAAATCTGTATGATATGATAACCATATGATAATTTTCATACCACAGTTAACTGCTCTATCAAGTATCTATCTTATTCCAAGGTCCAAACCTTCTTCTGATGAGAAAAAAAGCAGTTTTACTGGATTACATGTATTAATCTTAATAACAAATTAATAATAATACAAATCAGACTACAGTATTTGTTTCCATAGAAAACTATTGTGGCAGGAAGCAGGTACATGCGTGTTACTGTGATAAGCATAGCAGATAAACACACCAGGCTGCGTCTTGATGACTACTATGATAAAATATTACTCATAACTCACAATCTCTAAAAATAAAGACAAAATTAAGATCAAAACTGTTTTCACAGTTAATTGCAAAATCATGCAACAGGCATAAATGGTCCCCCAGCTGTGTCTATGTGTATCATTGCACAGTGTGCAGCACAGCCCTGCAGAGACATCATTCTGCATGTGGCTTTGAGAACATGCCATTGGTGCAGCAGGCATGCATCAGCATGAAAATATTAATGTGTGTGACGATAAGATGCATGCAGCCACCATGCAGAAAGTACAAACAGAAAAATCACCCCACCAGTGTGCTGCTGGTTCTGAGTCGTACCAAGGTCCATGCTCTTGGAGGCTTTAATGTGCTGGAACTGCCGCTGGTTTTGAGTAGGAGTCTGGGGCTGAGCTGGGCTAGAGATGTGAGGGTTCTCCCTGAAATTAAATAATGGCACAGTCAAGTAACTGTTTTTAAGATTGTCACTTCTAATATATAAAACTATCATCTTTTGCATAGATTATCTTAACATATTAATTTTTGAAGAGCTCTGTATGGACAGTTCCATTAACACACACCTTTCCTGTAGGTAGGAGTGCTGAGAAGAGCTGGTGAAATCCTCATGTCCATACAGGTCCTCCTCCTCTTCCTCGTCCATGTGAGAATAATTCCCATTGGTCACTGGAAACAAAGAAAGAAAGCATTCGTCTGCATTGAGAACAAAAAAGGCGGTAATGAGATGCAACAGAAAGCCTTTAAACTTTCTTTTTAAAGAAGGTATCAGCTAAAAAGCTTCTGTTACAAATAATATTTTTATTCTTTAAATTTGTTCACTGTATTCTTCCTGGTGTTTCATCAGTAGTAGTGAAGAGTGATGACTGAATGAAAGCAATAAGTCAGTGACATGGAGGCAGACTGATGGTAAACTTTATTATTCACATGATTAAATGTGTCATGAAGGTTTATTAGGCTAGCCAGTACATATTCTGTCCAGAAACTGTAGACCAGCACACACAAACCAATGGAATCATATGCTCATGCACTTGACAGGGCCATGCATGGACACTGACGCAAACATACTGAGCATACGGATGAAAAGTGGAGTGCATTATGATGCAGGGTTATTTTTACATGGGTCGAAGGACACCCTGATACCTATTTGTCTCCAACGGGTGAAAAAGAATGCCAGTGGGACTGCTTTCAAATTAAATTGACCACAGGTGCTATGGTTTGTGAAGAAACAAGTAACATGTTCTAAAGCCAAGGAGGAGATCATATGATATGCAACACATTTGGATTTCACTTCAACCAATCACACTTTATTATATTCCACTGTTACCGCAAACTGTTGTTCATAAAAACAGACATTACCACTGGGGAAAACAATATAAACAATAGGAAATAGAAGCTAATTTGAAAATGTCACTGACAAAAGCTCATGAGAACAAAAACTAAAGGAAGCAAAAGATAAGACAAAGAGTACAAGAAAGATTAGCAGCTGGATGAAGACAAACATAAGGGAAACATAAAGAAGATGAACGTCACAAGGCAAATGCGGCTGCCCTGCATCTGCATAACTGGCTGTAGATCTATCGTTATGATATGGCTGTGTCTGCTTGACAAGTTTATGACAATCTGATCCACAAACACGCAATGCACCCGAACACAATTTATATACAGTCATCACCTTTTCAGAGATGCTACACAACACATGCTGGCATTCTTACACAACTCTCACTGTCCTTTGCTGCATCGACACACTTGTGACTGGAAGTAGAGACGTGAAGAGAAAAACAACAGTGTTTGAAGATATCACATCCTCTCATCTCCATCACTTCTTCTCACTCTCTCTACACTAATCACCTGCTTTACTTTTCTTCTGCTCTCAGTCTTGCAATCTTTTGCTGTCATTTATCTCGCCCTTCACATCTCCCATAAATCATTTTATCTCCCACTTAGTTTTCAGTGTTTTTTTTCCTAAACTTCCTCCCTCCTCCTCACTGCCGGCACCTTAATCAGCTGAACTGTCAAAAACACATTCTTCTTTCACCTTACAGACACACACACACAAAAATCTGTTCTCACTGTGTCCCGCTATTTGAAGTGAAAAAGGCATTTGTTGTGTGGATGGTAGATCAATAGCAGTTTGCTCCAATAGCAAATCTATGAATCCTCTTGTTGTGCACTCAACTTTTTCTTCCTGCCATCTGCATTTATCAACAACGTCTCTGAGTAAACAACTCTAGACTTCTCTCTTACTTCCCATCTGTCCCACTCTGTCTCTTTAAAGTGTCCATATTATGCTTAATTTTTATATTTTCTTCTGGGCCTAGATTATACAATAATATAGAATATACAATTTCCAAGTCAAAAACATCTAGTCCCTCTATATGCAATGGTTTACGCTTGAGACTAAAAACACTAAAAAGCCACTCCCTCATCCTACAACCATAGGTATACTGTAGCAATTTTGTAGCTTTATGAAGTTCTGAAGTTAGACTAAAGCTCTCATATATTATTTTAGTTTGTTAGTCTTGATTAACTCTTTAGAGAGAGTATAAAGATACAAAGTGCATAGAAAAGTAGAAAATTGAGACAGGAAAAGTCAGAGTAACAGATTTAATGAAATTCAGCAATGGATAGGCGATAAGGAGAAACATCTACTGTATAAATGCAAAAATAACACATCTGCATAAATAAATAGCGTATGTAGGGAATCATTAAACTCAATTTATTCTCCTGCAGAAGCACACATGGATGCAAGAAAAAATATTTCTTCATTTTAATTTGGACTTCAGTGCTAAATAAAATGGATTCAGCATGTGAAATAGTTCATTAGCTGAGTAAAACACTGGCAAATGCACACACAAGCATACACCAAATGATAACATCCACACACACAACTCAGTGAG
>OMLM01002785.1:10874-46555 GCA_900302695.1 Helostoma temminkii
TGGGGTGTAAAACAAAAAAAAAAAAAAAAAAAAGCAAAAGTGTTAAATGCAGTGCAGTAGTGTTGGAAAAGTCTTTATTCAGATTAAACACCTATAACAAGTATAATCTACATTTATTACGTTTTACAAGTAAAAGTGGCCCTGAAACAACAAATACATGATGAGCAGAGCTGCTTATCAATTCTCTCTTAATCAATTATCAAGTGATAACTAATTATGTAAGCCCTACTTGTCTGTTAGGTAGCTAAATTTAGTACCAAGAACATTTTTCATAAGAACTTTGCTCCGCAAAATCTCAGTAATGCAGTAAAGAGTATAATATTCCCAGCTCAGTGCAGTAGAATTACAAAGCGTAACTGCATGGGAATACTGAAGTAAAGTACAAGCACCTGATATTTGTCACAGTGTTCAGTACATGACTGAATTTGTTACCACAAGCTAAGTTTAGTTAGCTACCTCGCACGTCTCTGGTGCACTAGTAAAAAATGAATGGAAAATTTAGCTAACGTTAGCATGCAAGCTAAACAGTTTCTGTCTCTACCACTGTCTACTATCACAGCCGTCGTTTAGGTATTTATTATCATCACCATTACTATAAATATGTCTGCGAGGTGAAAACCTCCCAAATAATCAAAGCAGCAGCAGGACGAATCTATCTAAATAGCTATCTTGTGAGTTAGCTAACGTTACTTAGCTAGCTAACACATTGCGGCAGCCTATGTGCTAGCATGACCGACACGAGGGAGTGACTATGATTTTAAATACCACTGCCACCGGTAATTGTGCCAGTGTTTCCACATGCAGTGAGACCCGTCTTTATTTACGTCCACGTAGTGTGTGCCACATATACAAAACCAAACAGCCCATACATTTTAATTTTAACTTACTACAGGTCCCTTCACAGTGGCTGCCATCTTGACTTCCTCGACTGCACAAAGGCAGCCTGGCTCAGCACACATATAACGATGCCGCCATCTAGCGGGCCGGGGAACCTGGACCCCGACAGTGAAAACAATAACAAGGAGCTTAATTTGGTCAGTTTTGTCAAAAAGTAGCATATTCATTTTTTTAAGCTGGGTTCAAGTAAATAAAATATACAATGTGGCAACAAATTTGCCCCATAAAGACTCACACTAACTGCTGTGTTTCTTTTTCTTAATCATTTTTATAGGCCTAAGCGACAGTCTAACCTCTTTAGTTTACTGTTATCCTTAAATACCACTAAAAATGTGCAAACTTACTTACAATATGTCAGACTAGTTATTATATGAACCGGAACTGCTGTTCTGTAAATATTTCTACAGCAAACAGTACTGCACCCAAGTTCAAATATTTACTGAATACATCTGCAAAGCTAAGGCACCATTAACCCAGCGCAGACTGTCTGCAGAAGATGTTAGTCAGTCTACAGTATGAAGGGTAGGGCATCAACAATAGGTAGGTGTTCTTACACTATGAACATGTCTGGATATGAGTTGAACGAATCTCGTTGTTCATTTTTCCCACCTTAAAAATCAATGGTCTTTTTGTACGGGTCGTACCACTAATATAACTAGTAGGCTGTTATGCGTTGGAACATCTTGAAGGGTTTGCTTGAAGTGTCCCAGCTGCAGGCCTTGCATGAAGTCAGAAGTGCACAATGCAAACAGGGAAATCTAACTCCTACTTCAATGTGCAGGCTATAGACTACAGTTGAGACATTGTGTTCACAAATTCCAAGCCTTGTCCTAATGAATTCAATACATACCGCATGGTAAAAACACACATAGGCTACTTTGTGGTTTGGTTGATTTACATAAATAGGCCTTGGATTCTTTGAGCTTATAAGGAATGGAACAAAATTAAGCTTGTGGCAACGCGAGCATGGTGCATTTACTCACCAAGGCAAGGCATTAAGATGACAATAATAAAAGAAATGATGAACTGAACTATCGTCAGCTGGTTTTGCATTATCTTGAAACACCACTCAGATAGTCCTGTGTGCACAGATGCATTGACGGGCCCTCGGGACTGTGTGGAGATCTTTGAAGATGGATGATTTCATTACTGAGCTCTTTGTCAGTGTTGATTAAGTGTGATCAAAACACATGCTCCTTGCAATTATATTGTAGCAACCTTTATAGAAATATTATTAAAATACCAAATACTGTAAATATTTTAAGGCACAGTTTTCATATTCCTCTGAATCTGCATTTTAAACAAACCTGGAGCATAATGACTTAATTAGAAAATGCCTCATATTTTCTCTTTTAAATCTAAATAACTTGGTGGAAGCATCACGGCTATAAGTACCATCATTTTTTTTTTTTTTTGTGGAAGCATGCCAAACCAATATCCTTAATTCACATCCTGTTAAAGTCTCAGCTTCATTTGTCAACAAAACCATGCTGTACTGCCTCATCACAGGGCGCTTGATTAGACTGTAACTTCATTATGATCTTGTTAGGGTGTTTTACTGCGAGATTACAGAAATGCTAATCACAGTCTTTTACCAAAGATCACCAACACTCTGGCGCTGGGCGGATGGCGGGCTTTTCCGTGGAGGAGAGCCAATCGATTTCTTAAAAACAGTCCCACCCATTTTAAAGCACACATTAAAAAAAAGAGTGTTAACAACTGCTTCTATACACAGTTGGGCAGGAGCGAGTCCATGTCACTGGCAGAATAACACACACTTTCCAGTTCTTCAGGAGGATATCATTTGCTTGCTTGTGGAGGTGTGACAAGGTAAGATATTGGTGTGGTACTGAAGCTAAGCAATAACTAAACAGTGATAAATTTGCTTAATAATGCACAATAACAAAACTGCCTTTTTTTTTCAGTTGCATTTTAGCTGAAATCTGTTGGTCTCTGGGGAAAACATGGGAAACGAGCAATCCATTAGCAAAGATCTCACCCAGGTAAAATAGTGCTACTTATCCAAACAAACCTGTTATGCTGCACCTGCAGTAGCTGTACCTTTGCTGCCTCTGTGTATGAAGTGCTGTGTTCTAAACGTACATGAAGAAAACAGATGTTAGCTGCTTCTTGGCCCAAACTTCAATATTTTCACGTACAAGTCCAAGTACAGTCAGCACTTCACAGTGCCTCACTTAATATTAAAGACCTCTGTATACAATGCTCATATCTAGAATAGAAAAATAACCTATTTCTGCATTATTATTATCTTCATAGAATGGGAAACTTCCAGAGAAGCATGAAAATGGATCAGTGAATGGCATCTCTGCAAACACCAAATCTAAGGAACTGGAGATTGATGGTAAGAGATTTTAAATTCTTCTTAACATGTGCCTGTGAAATATCTGTAAATACTGATGCAGTATGTCATATATAATTATTATAGATTATTGATAATTCAGGGATATATGAATGCAGATGACACTATCAAATTCTTTGTGCTTAATCTGGTGGAATCTCTGGATCAAAGAAGAATTAAGCTTGGACTTGTTCTTATTGTCCTCCAGAGTATATAGCTTTATGGCTAAATACATTCTGTCTATGACAGATCAAATCAGCTGATGTTTCCACTTCATGTTACATTAGTCCTTTAGGACTTATAAAAATACTTTGTAAACACAGTGACTCCCAGCTGAGTGTGTCTTGAGTCTTCCAATGTAAATTATAGGCGTAGTCTCAGGCACTGACAGGGAGCAGCTATTTGACCTGTCACAATGTGGTTTAGGGAGTACATGTATGTGCATGGTATAAAGTTATTATGTTAAGTTTTTCAGGTCAGATCATGACATCTGGCTGCTCATTCTGTGGATATTGTTGTGATGGTCTTGCTCCTCCAGGTGTCATCTGAACTGAAAAACTCCTCCAGGTGACTCATCATTCGGAGGAGTTTTTCTGGTAGAAGTATGGAAACATACATGTACACCCCAAACTAGAACCATAGGATGCACAGATTTCAAATCAGTACTTAACATCTTCATATAATCTGACCTACAATTGAAAAAAAAAGGCATTAATGTAGTTTCTTCTGCTTGTGTACTGGTTGTTGTCAGTTGTCAGTCATAGCAGGATACATATTTTGAAATTGAATGCATGGACCAAACCTTTTGCTTATAGACTCATAACGGATTTCTTCTTTTTTTACAGTTCAAAGTGAGACCATCATTCACCAAAACGGCGAGCCCCTCTCTTTGAGCCTCGCCACGGAATCCTCCGAGCCAGATTCTGTGGCAGTCGAATCAGACTGTCAACCCACTGAAATCCCCGAGCCCACCATCCTGAAGGAAGAGGTCAAGAAAGAAAAAGCAAAGCTGTTTGGCTTGTTCAAAAAGAAAGTAGCTGATATCAAGAGCATGCAAGAGAAAGAGCTCTCAAATAAAGATCAGACGGATGTAGGTCCTCCCACCACTGAACCACAGCCGGTGAGTTTTCATTTGTGTTTTTAAAGGACGCGTCTGTTAATATTGTGAAATGTTTGTTATCAACAAGTCCCATGAAAGGTGAAAGCCATCTGCACACTGATTAAAAACACAACAGTAAGCCACAAAGTCACACATTCTCTATGATGAACAGTAGTCTGCGTTGATCCCACATGTAGTACACCCAGAGTGGATTTAGAAACAAAGTGACGACTTCTCCTTCGACGCTATAAGGACAGCTTTGTTTTCAGCGATGGTGGACCATGGAGACTTCAAATAGTTCCAGAAGTGGGAGCTAGTGGCCATTCTTCACTCTAATCACTTTCCTCTAAAGTTTACAACTTAATACTGACATTTAACACTAGAACAGGTAACCTATAAACAATGTTTCAAACAATGAGTCACTGATATACAATGCATTTAATTACTTGACCTATGAATCACCATGTTGGACATGAGTTACATGACACGACATCTCTTTTATTTTTAGGGCTCTGAGCACACCATCCTGTAGGTACCGCTCATGTGAACTAAATGTGTGTTAGACAGCACAAGTAGTTCCTTATTCTGTTGCAGTTCGAATAATGTCTGGTAAAAACTACAGCATCTAGATTATTTTATATATAAAATGAGACTTTTAGGTATGTGATCAGTTTCTTTAACAACTAAGTTTCAGCAAAAAAAAGACAAAAGATTTGGAGCTCAGTCACCAAAATAGTATACTGGTCAGAAACTGCTGGGACAAACTACAACACGGTCTTTTAATGGGATTTGATGAAGAAAATTAAGATATAGGAAAAAAGGCCTTACCATTAAGATTTTTTGTCTAACTTTTGAAACAAACTGCTTACCTAATTACTATAAAGCATTACATCGACCTCTAATAACATCTTATTTAAGCATGTGGAGCAGAAAACTATTAGAAACAACTAATCTTATCATATATTTCTATCCAATGCAACATGGCAGCAAGATACAATCAGAACCTCTATGATTCAGTCTCTAAAGACTGTTATACTCTATGACATTACCATGTAGAAGGGGCATATAGAGTGACCCAGCACCTGGTTATCATGTGTTCCAGAAATGAAATAACCTTTCCAAATTTCATCTGAATATGAATGTAGATTTTCATGATAACGGAGTCAACTGGAGGAGATACCAGCTTGGTCATCGTTGAACACCAGGAAACGTTTGCACATCCACATCCAAAAGTCGAAACATCAGCGCAAACGGACAGAAAATCTGAAGCTACAGATACATTCAGCCTGTGCAGTCTAGAGGAGGAATATGTTAGGATGAAGAAGGCTGCAGAGGAAAATATGAGAAAAGAAACCGTGCCGATGGAGCTCCCTACTCCCAGTTTTCCCATAGCAGTGGAAGACTGTGTTGAGGCATTTTTCGCAGCAGTTCCTGAAGCTACTGACTACGCTGAGGTTGCTGAAGATGCAGTGTCTTACATGGGATCAGAAACGACTAAAGAATTTGAAACCGGTCGTGCCGTTCTCAGTGATATTAATGAAGTGATACCAGAGTCAGCAATTGATCTTCTCTCTCAGGAATTCAAACCCATTCCTACCATTCCTGCAGCAGATAATAGCAACCATGTGGAAGAAGAGCTTATCACTGCAAAAGTTTTTGCGCCTCTCTTTGGAGAACAAGGAGCACGGTCTACTGGTCCAGAAGAGCCTGTTGAAGCAAAAAGAATCCAATGTAAAGATGAAACAGTATATAAGGACGCTATAGAGGCTTCATCGAAGGACTTTGAATTGGTCACAGAAAGCATTGCACCAGATACCACAGAGGTTTCCACTTCCGAACAACTTGCGGAGGGGAGTGTGCGACAACCGAAAGTCATAATACTAGCAGCAATCCCAGAAACAACTGAGGATGAAGATACAGAAGAGTGTGTTGAGGGTGTTCTTAAAGCCATGGCTGAAGAAACCCCCACAGAGGAATCCAGACATAACCTTGCGACCGGGGAGGAGGCAGCAGAGATCAACGAAAAGGGAGAAACTAACAAGAAGTCAGAGAATGAATCAACAACTGTCACAGAAGCTTTGCTTGTAAGGTTGAGGTCAGCTTGTGCATCAGTTGTTGAAGAGTCCGGTTACAGGCTTGGTGATTTAGAGATATCATCACAGGACCACAGTATTACCATCAGCGTTCATGTAGCTCCAAAGGCAGAGGACT
Organism: Helostoma temminkii; assembly: GCA_900302695.1. Taxonomy (NCBI): domain Eukaryota; kingdom Metazoa; phylum Chordata; class Actinopteri; order Anabantiformes; family Helostomatidae; genus Helostoma; species Helostoma temminkii. The sequence continues at coordinate 17,441 of OMLM01002785.1, forward strand.
AGTAAAAGGATGTTGTGTTTTGAAATGTATTGATCTACCTCAGAATGTTTTATACTGTAGTACAGAGGTGCTAACTAAGCTCATAGCTGGGACAGGCTCCAGCACGCCTACGACCCCTACGGGGACTAAGCGGTTCAGAAAATGAATGGATGGATGGTTATAGGGGCGACTGGGGGCCTACTCATCATCTCAAACTCAAAATCGGCTTCTGTCTGGCCATTTTATCAAAATAGTCTGGTTCTGTCGCAGCTTTTTGCATTTAGAGATTCTTACAAGAAAATCTGAAAACTAATAAATATTGTTGTATTATTATGGATTGATTTCCTGTCAAATACATGCAGTAAATCAGCTCCGCCTTTACCAGCTGCTGCTCTGGGTCCACCAAGTTGCTACTGTTTGCAATGTTTGCCCTTATTCTTAATTAGTCACTGTAACATTTCTTTGCCATAATATTCACATTCAGTATTATTAAAAAATGCATTTTCTTAGAGCAGTGCCTGCCTTTTGTATTTTAACCAACTTTTGTATTTCTATTTGTAGTGCAGTATTTTTTTAGGCAAGTACTTGCAGTTTTACTTGAGTGTTGAGCTTGTGTACTTCTACCACCTCTGTTGCAGTATGTGATAATGGCAACTGAATTGAATGATATGTTTTTTAAATAATGCAACTCTTTTTATTTCAATAAAATGTCTAAAAAGATGCAAGTTGATGCTTATTTTTTTCTAATTCGCAATTTCGATCATAATTAATGGCATTTTCTTGCATTTCGTGACAATATACAGTATACTATACTATACAGTAGCCCAAATAATAAATTCATACCCACACACTCACACATAAATCATAAAATCAGGGTTGATCATTGTTTTACTCACCATAAGGATACATCAAGGTATTTATGTTCCTCGACATTTCTCAGCTCATAACTTTCACACATTGTTGAATATCAATGAGTGAGGGGTGGGACACACACATTAATAAAAGGCTGATTGTTGACAATGCCCCGAGTAGGCAGAGGCATGGTTGGAATTGTGCTCTCATCTCAATGCTGCGATTAAGACACTCACTGCTTGCTTATCAGCTCTGCTGCTCTAACATAATTCTCAAAGTCTAATTCTTTGTGATGGTGTATAGGAGGCAGCTATACTACAGCAGAAACCAGAATCATTAACGGAGCCAGAAAGTGTGACTGCAGTCCCGAGTCCAGCAGCAGAAAAAGCTCCAGAAACTGACAACGGAAACAGCGAACCTGTGGAAAACCAAGAGAAGAGTAACCCAGAAGAGAATCCAGTTATGAACTTCTTCAAAACACTAGTAAGTCGAACAATTTGAGACATATATTATTTATTAATAGGCCTGTATTTTGCTGGTATTTCTAATTATTTCTTTTGGCAAATTAAACTGCTTGGGAAAAACAAATTAAAGACTCTGTGTTGTCAAAAGTGAAAAACACAAATCCAACCTTGTCATCTCCAGCTGTTACTGAGAGCAAACAGCTGCTCAAACAAACAAAAACAAAGTTAATGTGTGTTCTGCTTATTGCTCACTGAAGCCAGCATGTTTGCTAATTGGCTGATGAAATTGAAATCCATGTTAATACATTCAACAGTGAGGCTGCTGTTTTTAAAATTAGATGTATCTGTAATTCCTCATATTCTATAATGAGAGGGAAAAGGATTAAGGAGATCTATAAACATATCTGCCATGATGACAGTGCCTGATAGAAAACCTACAACAAGCAGCCATTGTAATTCCTCTTCATCATGTTGTCTGTTGGATTCTTGCTGTTTTAAAGAGTTACCATTGCCCTAGCCTCATGCTAATCAAGTCTTTGAACATGCGGGAATGTGGTGACCTATTGTTCAGCCCATAGTGTGAGCTCACAAGGAAGGCCTGTGCGCCTGGAAGCTGAGATTTGTGAAGATAGAGCGAGGGCAGGCCTACGCCATCTCCAGAGCACAATAGCTGTCACAATGACAGCGCATGTACTGTGTGTGCTCTGTCAGGGACCTCAGTGCACTATGCGCGCCTTAGTTAGCTTAGCATAAAGACCTATGTCTGCATTCATGAAAGGCTTCTGTTTAATATAAAGAGTTACTTTTGTGTCCATGTTATGTGAACTGTATCCTCTGTATTACACTGCAACCTCGCTGCCTGCTACATAAAATAACATAACGCCCTATGATGCTATTACACTTAGGTCCCAAAGTATTTGGGTAGTAAAAAGTTTTTATAATTTTTCCTTTATACACCACCATAGTGGATTTGACATAAAACATTCAAGATGTAATTGAAGTGTAGACTTTCAGCTTTTTTTTAACGATGTCACAAAAATATGGCATTAACCAATAAGGAATTACAGCCATTTTAAACAGTACCTCTATTTTCCGTTACTCAATAGTATTTGAGCAAAGTGACATTCCTTTAAATATACAGTATACATATTTATTTATATTTGGGTAAACATCCTTTGCAGAGATTGCTTGAAGTCTGGAGTCCAAGGACATCACCAAATTCTGGGTTTCATCCCTGGAGATGCTTTTCCAGATCTTCACTGCAGCCACTTTCAGTTGCTGCTTGTTTGCGGGTTTTTCTACCTTCAGTTTTGTCTTCAGTAACTGAAAACCTGCTCAGGTGACTGACTTGTGACTTGTGCCAATAAATAATACTTAGTTTATTTGCAATCATCCATCTGCACCATGAAGCACTGTCCCATTCAGTTTTGTATCATTTGGCTGAATGTGAGCAGGGAGTACAGTCCTATACACCTCAGAGTTCATCTTGCTACTTCTGTCAGCACTCACATCTTTAAGAAACACCAGTGAGCCTGTTCCACTGGCAGCTATGCATTCCCATGCCATAACACTGCCTCTACCACGGTTGACACATGATGTGGTATGCTTTGGATCATGAGCTTTTCCTTTCCTTCACCATACTTTTCTCTTCCCATCATTCTGGTTCAAATTAATCTTGGTTTCTTCTGTCCAAAGAAGAAGTTTTCTGGCAAAACCTAATTTGTCTTCTATTGTTCCTTAATGTTGCAAACCCTCTGTATTTACATTCATGGAGGTGTTTCTTGATTCACCCCCTGGAGAGTATTTTTGACTTCTATTGATGTTGTGAAGGGTTTTCCCTACAAAAAAGAAAAATTCAATCACATCTTGATTGTTTTATTTCAAATCCAATGTGGTGGTGTATAAATGCAAAAACACCAAAATACTTCCAGACCTAACTGTATCTCATTTCAAAGTGAGCATTTTGTTTTTCTTCTAACTTTTTGTGTTTGGAATGCAAATAATTATTGCTGATAAGCAATTTTCCTTTCCTCGCTGCACAGGTAACTCCCACTAAAACATCAAAAAAGGAAGGGGCTGCTCCTGATGCCACAAAAGATCAGGTGAACAGACGTTTGTGAAACATTTACATACACCAGTACATAATGTTCATCAAATACTGTTCTTACTTAGTAGATCTTTTTAACTCATTAACATATCACATCGTGTTTATTCTTATTTACCACTTATGTGTTTCAGTTTATTCAATTACGTTAGTGTTAATTGTCAAACACATGTTGTGACTACATGCATATATTTTTCTGTTCTGTTTGTGAAAAAGTACAATTAATTGAATTGTACTTCAATTTCCAAAGGATCAGTATTTGAAGCAAATGTACACAAGCTTTTTTGCAGTTTAAGTTGCAAGTTTTTTGTTTAAGTTTTATTTAATTTTTCTAACTGCTTCCTTTTTCTCTGTTGCAAATTAGTCTCAGAAGGAGAGCCAACCAGCAGCAACTACTACTGTGAGCATATAGACAATATAGTGTTTTCATTTGTTTAATGGATAATGGAAGAAATTTACTAAACATCACTGGTTCAGTTCACTTCTTGAAATGCCATTTTAATTGCCAGTTTTACATTTAACTTTATTTTAATTCTAAATTTAATTTTTAACATTTGAAGTTGAAAGGAAATGTGATGTGATGTGATCCACAACAGACCATTATTTTAACAAACCCTCTTCCTCCTCAATAGGTTGCACAGGTATCTGAACCAGCTGCAGCACCCAAAGGAATGTCTGTCCCACCACCACCTCCTCCAGAGCCTCCAAAAATGGAAATCAAAGGTGAACCAGCTGCTAAATCTGTAAAACCTGTGCCAAAAGAAGAACCAAAAGCTGCTGCCAAGGAACCTGAGTCCTTTAAACCTAAATCGGCCAAAGATTCTCTGAGCAAATTCTTCCGACCAAAGGTAACTGCAAAGAGTGCAAAAGAGTTAAAAGATGTATTGATGTAAAGTGTATGTTCTACTGCGTGTACAATTATAGATGCATGAAACGTGCTGTATGTAAATCTGAGGGCCTGATAGGTGTCAAGGCAACCTAAGACAACAGTGCTTCAGCAAGTGGAGTCACTCCTCCAGCCACGACGGCAGTAACAGTGGTACAGTAGATTGTGGTATTCTCCAAACTGACCATCCTGTTACTAACTGAATAAGAGTTAATTTGCCTGGAAGCGGGAGAAACTGAACATTTTAATATTTCCTAATGTTGAAATGGTGCAAATTATGCGAGGTTATGCAAGGTAGTGATGTGCCTGTTTGAAAGGTAAGCAGGTCATACATTAATGTAAGGCTGTGTATAAGTGTGTACCACCACCTTCTCAGACCGCTCTTTGACCCATCGCTAATAGAGCCTGCTCTTATTGGTTGTTTAGCTTAGCGAATCAATTTGGCAACAACCGAACATGAAAGGCTAACAATGCCAATACCATTTGCAACCTCTTGTTAGATGTATTCTCTATCAATTGTAACTTTAAACCTTCTGTGGTAAGAGAATATTATGAAAATGGAAAGCAAACACTGCTTTGTTTTTAGTTTGTATATCTGTGACAGAGCTCAGGTTTCCTTTTGAATGATGAATACAGACTACTGCCGCCTGCTGGAGAGTCTTGTTCACTCAAGCAGATGTCGAACAGATATTGTAGTCAGATGTTGGCTAAAGTCTTTGCAGTGCATTCACCTGCGAATCTTTTCACCCAGACCATGTGACGTGAAGTGATGCAGCAGTCAGCTACGTCTCTGCTATTTCTTTTATGTCAGCTTGCTGTGTCTCTGCCTTTAGAAAAGGAATGGTAGAAAATACAAGAAAAAGGAAAGCTTAAAGCAGCAGCAGTATTTCCATTTAAAAAAGAATCACATATGCACTAACATTAGCCTGGCAATTTATTTAATTTCTTTTTTTTATTTTGGTAAAATACAATTCTCTTCTTACGTTATTGATACCACCCTCAAGTCTGTGCACTATACTTTATGTGCAGCTATACGCAACCAGGAAATGCTATCTTAGCATCAAGGCTTCAAAAGCTATCCCAGTCTGGTCAGAAATTCAGAGACGTATGTACTAGCGTCTCTGCAGTTTCTGAACCGTTTAGTCCCCTTGGGATCGCGGGTGGAGCCTATCCTAGTTATCATTCGGACAAGAGGCGGGGCACACCCTGGACAGGCCCCAGTCCATCACGGGGCCACATATAAACAAAGACAACCATTCAAACTCTCACTCACAGCAATTTAGAGTCTCTACTTAACCTGACTGCATGTCTTTGGACTGTGGGAGGAAGTTCTCTCCGGAGTGCCCAGAGAGAACCCATGCAAACATGTGGAGAACATGCAAACTCCACACAGAAAGACTACTACACTACACCACCATGCCAAATCTTACACTAACATATTAGGCTAAATATATGTTTTTGAGGAGATTTCCTTTCTGTCTTGTTGGCTTTAACTAACAATCCCTTCACTGTCCTACAGACAATCAAGGAGGCACCACAGCCTGCAGTAGAGGTACAGCCAGTAGAAGTAGAAGTACAGGTAAATTAGAGCATGCTCAGTCTTCTCCGCTGTTCAGGTTAGATATATGTATTCTGATGTGAGTGTGAATCTATTTGCACAGATTTTAAACCTTCTACTAGCACAGTAGGATTTCTTTGAAAGAAATTCTCTCTTGAGCAGTGACAAATCTGTCTTTGTTACATGACAAACATGCCGTCGCTCATCACAGTATTGAAAGTGCTTTTGAATTCGCATCTGTATAATGATTCAACTCAGCAGGAGACACCAAGTGGGATGATCTTCTGATTATCACAATGCAGTGTTCTAAGTTGCTGGGTTTTTTTGCACGCTCTGATTAATTTCCATCTTCTCAGAGTGAAAATAAGATCAAACCTCAGGAGAGAGCAAAGGAGGTTGCAGAGCCAGTTGTAGAGAAGCAGGTAAATCAGCAGGAAGTGCTCAGAAATATTAATTCTTCATTTTCTTCACTCCACAGGCATATCTGACATGATGTTGTTAACAAAATGTTGTACCAAATGTATTTTTCTATCATGTGTTAACATTTTTTTCTATGGTGTATGTTCAGCACATGATTTGTTGCATTCATAAGGCAGTTGAACTGATGGGAATACAAACATCTTTTCTTCTATGTAGGCGGTGGATGGGTTACCACAGCCAGTGGTAGATGCTGAGGTAAATGAAAGGAGCTTGACATTTTGGGAAATATGCCAAGAATTAGATAAGGATGTTGTATCAGGCTGCCTCTAGTTTTATGCTAAGCTAAGCTAATCATGGTAACAAATTGAACCAAAAAAGTGATTAAGAGTATTTCCCAAAATAAGAACTATTCCTTTAAAGAGGACAATCTCAGAACCCTCAACAGAAATCAAAAAACTCCTTTTCCTTTCCTCTGTCAAAGAAAATGTATTTTTTTTATTTTGTGCATGCTGGTGTGGGGTTCTTAATTCTTACAAGGACCAGTTTTCATCTACAGTGATCCTGACTATGCTCCCATCCTGGTACCTCTGCTTTCACTTCCAGGTGGCAGATTCTTCTTTCACTTATAGTCATGCCTTTAATCTGTAAACAGCTCTTAATATGTATTTTCCTCTCTGTTGCTTTAATAAAAGAAGGTGGATCCCTCGAAAGCTAGCACCCTGGAGGCTGCTGCAAAGCCTGAACCTCCACCGCCTGTTCAAGAAGAAAAGAAAACAGCTTCAAAATCAGCCTTCCTTTCGCTCTTCAAGCCTAAAGTAAGTCCCAGCCTAAAGGACCAGTTAAGCCTTTAAAATATCTGAAAAATCTCTGAGTACTGTGGTGGGATTACTAAACAGAAAGTAACTGGCTTATGTGAATTTGAGGTACTGTTAGATCACATGACCACAAAAGTCCAGGCAGCCTCCACAAGTGGAGTTCGGCTCCTCAAGAGAACTACTGGAGTGGTAAATACAGTAAAACTGTCTGTGGACGAAAAGAAGCATCATTAACCAGAGTCATTTCATCAGTTACCTCTGGTATTAAAACGTGCTTTAAAACATTTTTTATTTTTTTGTTGTTTGAAAATCATAACAACACACTGTTCTATCAGTTCCCCGTAATCATCCGTCATAATGTTGCAACCACTTGGACACACTGGATCCTAACAGCACGGCAGATGCATTTTAATGTCACATCCATCTGCACTTAATGATCAGAGCGCACTAGACCTAGCTATCTTCTGTTGCTCTAGAACCGGAGGTACTGATTTTTTTTTCTCTCTGTGTGCATTAACACGTTTAGGCCGCTGATTCCAAGAAGGCCACCTCTGCCCCAGCCGCAGCAGCAGAAGCAGCTCAGGCAGTTAAACCCAAGGAGGAACCGAAGGCGGCGGCCAAGTCATCAGAGGCAGTAGTAGATAACAAACCAGCTTCAGTGGCCTCCCAAGTTGGAGACGATGCAGCCAGCGTGCCCAAGAAACTGGAAAAGAGGAACTCCATCCAGCTATTCTTTAAAAATCTGGTGAGAGCATTACTTTTCACAAGGCATATTCGACAGCTACTCTGAAATTAGTGATATGCCCATAAGTCACATTAATGAATGAATGAATTCAGCTAAGGTTCCTGGGTTTTTGTCTTTATTTGAATGGCCCTGCATTTTACATGTTGTAATTTATACATCCTCTAGATGGCAGAATCAATCCACTATGTAACAAAGGGTGTCGGCCCTATGACTCAGTTCATGGCTCTACACACCCAGACTGCTTTGTCCTCAGTGTGACCTAATTCAGTCCACACAAAGTTCATACCACATTGCAAGTGATGAAGTTTAGTGAAATTCCACAGTATCATACACTACAAATTTAAGAGGGTGATAAAAACCGAACTATAAAGTCAGAATATTGCCCAAAAGTGGAAAAAAGAATAAAGTTTTTAGGAGACACAAATAAAAGTAGAAATACTGCTAATGAAAAGCACATTTACCGTTTTCTGCCTTTAAATTTCAGGGTCAGAAACGCCACTCTACAGATGCCGGGGTCCAGACAGAGCCAGTCGCCGTTGCTCCAGCAGCTGAGAAGGCCAAATGAAACAAAAACCAATACTACTGGTTTCCCTGTACAGATTCCCTCTCTCATTATAGCTCTCACTCCTTCTTTATATGTAGATCTTTCACCCTTTCGACCCTTTAAATTACTTCAACTACTTTTTTGTTGTTTTTGTTACTGAATATGAAAACTGGACAGATAAAAAGCAAGTGACCAGCAAGTTAAAGAGAAGCCAGCAGGCAGCTGAACTAGTGGTGAATGACAATGGTCAAAGAGATCGAACTGATGGTGGTTGTTGAGGTATAAATAATTTTGGTCATATAAATGTCTAGACAAGTATAGCAATGTGAGTGTGAAACCTTTTCTAGAGACATTTGTTGTGACTTCTCTCTGTCCTTTCAACATAACACAGTGGGCTTATGCAATAATTCAGCACTTTGCTTTTGCTTTTGGTAAATAATTATCTGAAAAATGGAAAAAAAAAAGTCTTATAAGTTCCGTTTTTACAATTGATACCACAAAAATCATGAGGTTGTGGCAAAGCAGAAGTTAATATGAAATGATACTGATAAAGACACTTAACTGTATATAACATTAAGATGCTCGTGTAGCCAATTGCACCTATGTTTTGTAACTCTTGCATGTAGATGTAAGCACATACATACACATTCATATACTGGACCACTGGAAATCACAATCTTTACTGTGGGGAACTGATTGTAATTATTTGTGTTAACAAAGGCCTCTGTTGTCATTGTGGTACGTTTTACAGTAAATCACAACAGATTAACCCGTTTTTGTTTGACAGCAGCACTTTGTGTCACGTCTTTTAATCGAAATGTCACTGACATTTGTGCTCGGCATTATGCGCAATTAACATCGTGCCTTCGTTTGCCTGTACGCGTGTACGTGCGATTGTTTCAGTCATCTTGTAGACAATAAACATGTTCACCATTTACATGTTCTTCATCGGTGTAAAGCAAAGTCAAGAATAAGCAGGTGTTGCAACAGCTGCAGAAATATGTGACACTGCCAGTTTGGCAAAAAAAAAAAATTAAACATAACATCCTGTTACCTCCAATATCCAAGTCTTTTTCATGTTCACATAACTTAAATATGCGAGCCACTGAAATGTGAGTCACGGTTTGGTATGCTGGGTGTAGTAAGACACATGCTGTCTTACTCAGGTGTGTATTTATTTGTATCACTGTCAGACAGATGACAGGTTTCTGACAGCAGTGGTCACGAAGAAGAAAACTGACTGCAGCTCAGGTCGTTTGTATCCATGAAAGACAAGATGAGAGAGAGAGAGATGACTGCTGGACATCACTGTTGAAATTTACATGTTTTTAGAATCCATAAGATCTAACAAATAGTATATTTCAGCTAAAGGAGGGCCTGAGATCTCTTTTTACTCATGCAACTCTCTGGAAGGGTGTGTTTTAGATACTAACGTGTAGGAGGCCTACCATTCCCCAGCCGTTAAGTGATGAGTTGGGCCCCTGAAGGCATACCTCACACTGCTCCTTTGTTGTCAATGAGACACACTCTTCTTGCACTGCTCTCTATAATAGGTGTGATCACTTTTATTGAGCATAAAAGTAATTGTTGTGGCACAGAAGGAGAAAAAAGTAAGGTGATGCTTGTACAGTTAAGACATGTGGTCCATTATCTGTCCATTTCCCTGAGGACTGTTTCAAATTAAGATGCAGTGTGGCACATTCGCCAGAGATATCGCTACTCTGTGTGAATGCTCACTAGTAACTATAAAGTGCAGATAAAAGATGGAAGATGCACGTTTCGAATGAGTTCAAGTGAGACAGGAAGTGTTGAAGATGAACAGTGAAATAACTAAGCTGAATGTCTGACATGCCTATACGCGTCTAATTAATTGGGATATGCCAAAAACACAATATTTCAGCAAACTGAAAATCACGACTAACACCCATCAACATTATCTTGAAATGAAAAAATTCACAGAACTTACACTGACCACAAGTGCAGATCATCAAACACACTTTAGTATTAAAGATAACCTGAGTAAATAAAAGCAAAAGTTGATTTATTAATGGAAGAAACTGTGCCTGGCCCTATGTGAAAAAACTATTGCCCCCACTCTTGCTAAATCTTGAATGAACCGTGATTAACCACATTTTCTGTAAAGCTGAGTGCAGTTTCACTTGCCACACCCAGGCCTGATTACTGGCAGACCTGATGAATCAAGAAATGCATTATGTCATGATCTAAAGAAGTTCAAGAAGAGATAAAAAAACAAATTAGTTATGTTTTAATCTGGAAATATTGCAAACGCTGGATTTCAGTTGTTGCACAACTTCAGTTGGCAGAACCAGTTATTAGGATTAGGGGGAATTACTTTTTCACGCTAAGCTTTTTTCCCTTAATAAATGAAATCATTATTTTAAAACAGTATTTTGTATTCACTCATGTTATCTTTGTGTAATATTAACATTGGTTTAACGACTTTAAACATTTAAGTGAGACAAATATGCAAAAAAAATACAAAAAACAGGAAGGGGGCAAATACTTTTACACAGCACTGTAAGTGTGATAAATTTGCCTTTTATACATGTGGGTGTTGGTGCAGATAAAGATAGCAGCTGCATGTCCCTACAGGCAGTGCACCACACTGTCAGCTTATCCTCTCTGCACTATCACAGACAATAACAAACAAGCCAAGAGGCCTATTAAAATAGAAACTGTTTTAGGTGTGGATTCAACATTGCAAGGACTGTGCACGCTGCAAGAGATCTGGATGAACACCGTGTTGCTGCAGTTCATCCCAGGACAATAGCTGTGACTGTGTGAATGCACTGAGCTCAGAGGGGGTGGAAAAAGGGAACAGTGGGCAGGGAGGCCTGACAGGAGCCCTGCTGTCAGCAATAATGTGCATCATGGCACTGCTCGCTAGTTCTGTGGGGAAATGTTAGGGTGAAACACGTTCAGGGACCAGTGAGAAGACACCATTACTGATTTGATGATGCATTAATATAATCATCTGTCTGTCTAAAACACAATGTCACTCACTTTAACCAAGGATGAATTAGCACGTCCTATAGGCACAGTGTCAGTGTTCGTGTGTTAAGTAGGCATTCTAATGCAGACGATGTCACATCCTGCTGGAAGAACAAAAGGCATATGTTATGTAATACTGCAACCCCTGGAAAAAAAGACAAATGCCATTCTGAATGTGAAGAATTTCAGATTCAAGTCTTCCATTTCCAGTTTTGGCTTGGCCTAGTTCCTGTAAAGTATAAAGAAACACCAATCATAGATAGATAGATTTCATGATTTACTTTATGCCCAAAATCAGAAATAATGTCAAATATTAAGCTTGCTACTTAAATGATATAGCAATGCTTCAAAATGTATGTGTGTTTCATATCACGTTTTTATTTTTGGCCCATATTGGAGACATCAGTCCAGAAAATTTCCGATATGGATCCTAAGAATTTACATAATAAGAACCCTCAATGTAAGAATAGTTTTATTTTTTTAAAATATCAGTTGTTAAACCCCAGAAGAATCTTTGCATAAATTTAGTTTGGATTAGATGTGAATCTGTCAACTTCAATGAAGAAATATTATATCCCAAATCTATGTTATTTTGGTTTTACAGATGATCATGTATGATTGTATTCCTATAATGACAAAACAATGTGCATACACAGCGGTATCTCTGGAGTAATAAGTTTATCCAGTAGCTAAATCACCAGTGTGAAAAATCAAAACTTAATAATGAATACTGATAAGGCCAAAACTTAAATTTAATTTCCTTAACATGTCGACTGATGAAGACTCTGATGTGTGGTGATGTTTCTGTGTAATCCAAAGTGTTAAATTCACAAACTGATGTTCGTCCTTCAGGATTCTCTGTTCTCTGTAGAATTCATATTTCCTTCAGTTATCCTGTAGCAAGTCGCCCTGGTCCTGAAGTAACCACACAACATCACACTGCCATCTGTATGACTGACTGCAAGTATGATGTTCATTTGTGGAGTTCTGCATTTGGTTCATGGTACATGTAACAGGACACCTGTCTTCCAACTTTTTACTCGTTAGTCCAGAGAACATTTTCCTTAAAGACCTTGTGTGTGTTGCAATTCAGATTAGCCTTAGTGTTCTCCTGGGTTAGCAGTGGTTTAATGTCTAACGGACAGTAGAGTCATGATAAATGACTTTATTGAAGTGAGAATATACTACCTGCTCTTCGACTTAGTTTGAAAGGTCAGCCAGTAATTAATAATAATAATAATAAAGTCCATAGATCTCTGTTATCTATGGTAGTGACTTGGTGTGGAACAAAAACAATTGATAAAGCAGTTGGTAAAGATAAAGCTGATTGTAACCACTTGATGAACATCAGCATTTATTACCTGTTTATATTTTTTGTCTACATCTGCAAAAAGTACCTAAAGCTGTAGAATAAATGTATTGGAGTAAAAGTACACAAATTGTTCTGGAGAAAAGTAAAAGTAACAACAAAATTGTTACCTCTTGAAAGAGGTCAGTTAAATATTACTACAGGGTAACATAATAATGGTTAAGCAGCTTTCATACATTTGATCATGTTTATTTCACTGTGTTGTATTTTCCATCCACTGATACTATAGTTAATATTTCGTCTTTTGTCTTTAAGTGTGATTTTAAGTCTACGTACAGGCAGGACTCTACCAGCAGGACGTAGACACTCCTTTAAAAATAAAAGTTTTAACCATGGAAAGCTTTTGGCGACTGATAAAATGTCTCTGATGATCAACGACACAACAGCTGGTTGCACAGAATAAACAGGACCGACTGGAGTGAAAAAGAAGATTATATATTATCAGTGTCCTTCAGGAGCGACACCGGGATTATGAAAGAAGCCAGTCTGTGAATCTGGAGGAGAACAATGCAGTCAGCTGCTCCTGGCACGTCAGGACAAAAAGAAGCCACCACAGCCTTTTCCCCCTCCGTTGATCCACTCCTTATCACTCAATACCTAATTATTCATTCAGGCGTTTTCAGAAATGCTGCCGAATAACTACTTCGAATTTACTGCTTTTGTTTTGGTGCTTAATGCACACATGTATGTTACCTTCAGTGATGAAATAATAAGCTTACATTAGCATGAAGCCAAACAACGGGACAAAGTTAATTTAATCAGTTAAAAGCAAACAGTGTTGGCCACTTGTTGCTGTCACTAACCACTACACATGATAAATGCTAATAAAATAACTGCAATACAATTTATCATTGTAAAGAAGTATTTGTCTAGTTAAGCACAAACTGCCACTATCTCTTCTAGATGGAAGGGTTTTTACGATCAGCTACAACATCTCCTGGCAGTTTCATCATCCTGAGGCATCACACCGCTGCTCCAGATTGATAGCCTTTCACAGAGCCTTTGTGGTCTCAGAACAATAGGAAACGGGCAGGAGGCCTCGATGTGTCACATGTGGTGCCTTTGATTAACATACTAGACTTGTTTGTGAAACATGATCTCAGGGTGAGGCAAGAATACCAAAAACTGAATCAGAGCAATGCAAGGGTGTAGAAAAATGTGTCAATTTACTGCAGCAGATGTACGTGATTGAGTCATAATAATGAGTCACAGAACTAATACCTCATATAGCCTACAGTCTGAAATAATAAAATAAAAAAAAAATTGCAGCGATAATAGCTCCTTGTGTAATATGTGATCAGAATCTCTCTGACGTCTTTGGTATTATGTGACATCACATCCATTACTGCAGCAACACATTTTGATTCCACACGCCAAACCTGCAGATCTACTTGCCTTAGAGCCAACACCTCTTCGTCTGACCTGTTTGGTAACGTGGAGGATTTGAAGACAACATTTTAATATCGCAGATGAAACTGTTTAATAGGTCATGCAAGAGGGAAGATAAGGAAGAACACGGCAGCCTTGTGTGAGAGATGGTTTTGGGAAACGGAATCTTGCATTCTTTGTCTACTGTTCCTTCACTGGGAGTGGCTGCTGATAAAGTTTTGCTTTTCTTTCAGGCATTGCAGACATTCGGGGGAGGGAGGGAGTTTGTGTGTGTGTGTATAATGAGTGTACACCACAGTTAACTGAATATCTTCATTGATTCCATGATCGGGGCTTTATGCTGCCATCAGTGGCTGATGTCTCTTTGGAAAAGAGTGAGGAGTGGAGGATGGGCTGTTATTTAACTACACATTAGCCAGTGGGTGTTACTGTAGGTGATGGTCTTTATCTCATGAGAGTGAGCATATTCTGCCTTACAGGCACTTATACCACACAACAGACTTTACATTCTCCCTAACATCATTTAGTACTATCATCACATACTATTATAAGATTGTCTTGACCTTTTCCTTTAATAACAGGCTACAGCAACTCCCCACTCTCTTCAAGATCAAACACATACATTTGCATACAACACAGCTAAGTATGTGGCCTTATCAAAAGTGTGTTTGGGTGACAGCAAATCCAGTTGGACACTTGGCTGATCTACTGGAGAGTGTTTCTGCTCTGTTTGATGCCCTGGAAATAGGAAGCGCCTAAGTAATTTATCATGACTCAACCAACCTGCTTCTGCAAAAACCCTCATGTAACTGTGAAAAGTTTGAGGCACCCCTCCCCCCACCACCATCACCCCACATGGTAGCCGATACATGACGTGAGGAGAAGCTATTATAGGCTTTTAGCTTAAGGTTAAAATGTTGTTTTCCACATGAGACACCGCTGTCATTTAGCCTTGTGGCGCTGATCAGACCTCTTTGACACGTTACACACTGTATATGAAAGTAGCTTTAGAGGCACTGGAAACAAGCTACACATATGTAAGCACATTATCTGACTTCACTGTATACAAATTAAGTAGTAGCCTGCTCTGCTTAATATATAAATCGAACCCACGTGGTGCCAGTTAATTGGTCATACCTGTTAAAGCACATACTGTGTTCAGAAATCTATCACAGGCTAATTGCACGTACTTTAGGCGTATTAGCCATGATTGTGCGTGCTACTCCTTTTTTCTGTTATTCGTGACCACGTGACCGCCCTACGGGTTTTTGGGTCTGGAGTGCACGCGCACCATCTTCCCCCTT
This sequence comes from Helostoma temminkii, assembly GCA_900302695.1. Classification (NCBI taxonomy): domain Eukaryota; kingdom Metazoa; phylum Chordata; class Actinopteri; order Anabantiformes; family Helostomatidae; genus Helostoma; species Helostoma temminkii. Next base: position 32,882 of record OMLM01002785.1, read on the forward strand.
GAGAATGGTCGGGAGCGCGCGTCAGGACTCAACAGCTGCACAGTGAGCTCAGAACAAATATGATTCACATTCAAACAATTGTGTAGGTGAAGGTGTCCACGAGCAACGCGTTGTGAAATGAAGAAGCCACTCACACAAACAGCTAAGCTCAACCACTCCAGGCGCTCGTAGTATCAGTATCATTATTAATCCGGAAATCAGAGTTGGTAGGTATTGTTTGGTGAGTTTCTAACTTACAGCTTGGTCGAAGTCGAGAGGACACAGAGAAAAAAAGTGTAACGTTAGTTTGTCAACGTTAAGTTATTTATCGTTAAAAATGAGAACGACCCGAGCTGGAGTTCACGGCTTATTTAACGTTACCAGAACTTGGCGACGTTAGCTTGTTGTTAACTTACTCTATCTGGGTTTAGTTTCAAAGTGGCGTCTGAAAAAAATCAATAAGTAGAACCGCAAGTACACAAAGTATGGTTAATGTCGCTTTGCACTAGTTTGTTGTCATAAAAATAACGTCGTTATAGTTGTAGGAGCGTGTTTGTCGTCCCTTTAGTTGATGCTAGCTAGTTAAACTGAGCTTTTTACGAAATGAAGCGTTCCTACACACTAGTTTGTATCGTTAACAGCATTTATATTGATAATATGTGTGGTTCAAAAAAAGCCCCAAACCCTCGTGCTGTGCTTATTATGCACTTATAGAAGTGTAATAGCCACTCCGTTAAATATAACATCGACTGTGAGGTAAACGTTAAGCTGTTAACTGTTACTTTGTTCATCCCTTAGCGAGTAAATAACGTGAAGGCTCTTAACGAGCAGTGTGTTTACTGTGAATAACGAGGGGGCTCACGTTAACGCTGCTTCACACAAAGCATGCGTGTACTACTGACAAAAAAACACACTGGGTCGTCATCGAGTGTCGCCTGTGCTCACCTGGATTATGTAAAAAAAGTTCACACAGGGACGCAGATTAGAATTTAGAACAATAAACTGTCAATTGAGTAACGTTGCTGGCGTCGATGGGTTACATGAAGCTGCATTATCGAGGAGAAGAGGATCAGATTACAGGAAAATATGTAGAAACTCACAGTTGGGATTTCCCCCATTATCATCATTGCCCAGTTGTAACACAGTAATGTTTAATGTTAGTGTTGTGGGCTAGATTTACAGATTTTGTAATGCTATAGCGGGTTGCTATATGCTAAACTGATATATGCTATACTGTGGTCACATTGTTCACTTACATTAGCCTCTAGACTTGCTGGCCCAGCTAATCTGCTCATTTACCAATCAAACTAAAAATGTGGTTTGAATTTCTTACTTTTTATTGATTCTTTACATAAGAGGTTCTTTGTACATAAGAGACCTATTATGACCAAGCTACAAGCAGGTAGTCCTAGGTGTCACAAAACAGAAGGGGAACTGAACAGTAAACACTTGGAGCATGTCACATAGCTAAATCTGCAACATGTGAGTCAGCAAAGCAGCCAAGAACTGTATGATAGAATAACAGCTGAAGCTGGCTGTTGTTTAATTCTGTTAAGTGTCAGTCAAACCAAGCCCACAGATAATATTTATTGTCTTCATTTGGGAAGTTTCTTGTGAAACAAGATTTGAGTAATTGAGGGATTTGAGTAATTGTTTTTATTCAACTGCAGTTGTGACTATTAGTGTTTACCCTTAATTTGAAACTGTAGTTTTAAAAAATGCTTTTAAAACAAACAAAAAAGGTGAGGATTGGCAATATGACCATATGCATTAATATCAATTATGTTGAGGTAATGTGATTTCAAGCACGCTATTGGCTGTAGCTGACCGCACGCAAACTAATATAGATACTTAGAGTTAAGAAAAATCATGCTTGTGAGCGGACTAAAAACATAGTTTCTATATGTTTTATCAGTGACCTGCACATAGAGGAAATGAGTTGCTTAAGCAGTTGATTGCCAAAAAGATACATTTCCTGTTTCAGTATGAGAGAAGGCAATCCTTTCTGTGTGATGCATTTAACCTGACTTTATCTTATGTAGTAGCTACCTGATTCTCTTTTAATATTCAGCCACTTTTCCTGTTGTTTGTAGGTTTCTAAAATCTGGAGTGTGCAGCGCTGCTGCTCCACCTTCAGAGAACAATGCCGACTCACTCTATGCTGCCATTTGTGGAAAGCCCAGATGGACTTGCCCAGGACATTCTGATAAGTAACAATGCAAACATCCCAGGGCCTGGGTCTAGCATGACACCACACAGCAGCTACTCAGAAAAGGCTGTGTTGCAGTCTGGGGGAGGTACACCACTATCTTGTATGTTTTGTGATCAGACTTTTACTCACCAGGATGAGCTAGGACCTCACGTGTTAACACAGCATCCCACCACTTTCTATGAGCCAGCCGTGCTTCGAGTTGAAGCAGAATTCAGGATCCCAGGAGAGAGACCCCGATCCAAACCAAACAGCCTTTCTATTGAAAAAGAGGAAGTTCATAGCTGTATTGTATGTGGTCAGATATCACAAGATGCCAGTGAGCTTGAGACCCACATGAGGAAGCACAAAGACTACTTTACTTATTGTTGCAATGTCTGTGGACGGCGGTTTAGAGAGCCATGGTTCCTCAAGAACCACATGAAGATGCACGTAAAACCAGGAGCGAAAAGCAAGGCCCAGCAAGACCCAGAGCCCCCGGTCACAATCAATGGCATTGTCCAAGACCCTGCTTCAGAGCCTGTAGTCACTGTTTACAAAATGTGCATGGTGTGTGGGTTTTTTTTCCCTGACCATGACAGTTTGGCTGAGCACAGTAAAGTACATAATCGAGAGATGGAACCAGGCAAAGATAAAGACAAAGTGAACATGAATGGCACTGCTGAATCTGTTGCCAGAAAGGAAACACTTCTTCACTGTCTAAATCTTGTGCCTCGCTCTGCAGAAAATAGTTTACAAACTGAGAGAACATCAAAATGGATTCCCCAGTTAGACCCTTTCAACACCTATCAGGCCTGGCAGCTTGCTACAAAGGGCAAAATAGCAGTTGGTCCAAATAATACTAAAGATATCGGCCAGGAAGCCAGCACAGACAATGAAGACTGCAACTCTGATAAGGAGGAGCTGAATAATATTTGGTCTGAGGGCCAAGGTGAGAAGGCTGCAAAAGAGGTTCTTAGGAAGGAGCAGACTGTAATGGAGAACTCAGAACCACAGCGGAGGTCTCTGATACAAAAAGATAAGGACAAAGAAAGGCCAACCACTTGTGAGGAATGTCAGAGAACCTTTAGGACATACCACCAGTTAGTTCTCCATTCCAGGGTGCACAAACGTGAGAGAGGCGGTGAAGAGAGCCCAACTTCTTCTGTCGAAGGGAAGTTGTCAAGAGTGGGCTCACTGGAGCATGCAGAGGAGGGCTCTGAGGAGGGCTTCGAGGAGCCAGTATTGACTGACAACCTTGGTTCAGGTAAATGTAAAAGCTCATGTGTCACTTTTATTGTCTTAAATGTGATAATGGAATTTGTGTTACCAAGTGCTCCCCCTGCTGATGGCAGGGATTATAACACATCTGGTGTTCTTTTTTGTTTGTTTGTTTTTCCTCTTCAAATGTATTGATTCATTTGTGTGATTTTTTTTTTCAAAGGTGAAGATGGATTTGATCGATCAAAAGGTAGATCAAAAGAATGCAGTTACTGTGGCAAATCATTCAGATCCAGCTATTACCTCACAGTTCACCTGAGGACTCACACAGGTAGATTCAACATACTTGGCTCATGCTATTTATTTATATCAGACTTAATCAGTTGTAAATATATTTATAACTATGCTCATAGTCCACTGTTTGGGTTCTGTTCCAGGTGAAAAACCATACAAATGTGCTTACTGTGACTACGCTGCTGCCCAGAAGACTTCACTAAAATATCACCTAGATCGTCGTCACAAGGACAAACCTTACGTAGAGATCTCCAGCAGACCCGTGCCTTCAATGCCCTCTCCTAATGATGGAAAACATGGGAATGACAATGAGATGTCTGCCCCAAGTAGATCCACACTCTGGGTTCCTGAAGTCAGTTCATGCACCGATGGAACAACAGAGGACAAATTTGACAACATAGATGGCAAGCTTGACAAACCAATCGGTCAGATGAATTCTGAGTATGATAAATTAATTGCTAAGCCTGCTTGCTCTCCACCTGACGATGTGCTCACAAAGTGCCCTGTACCTGTTAACTCGAAGATTGAAAGAGAGGATGTAAAAGATGAAAACTCTGAGGCCCCATTAAATCTGTCCTTAAAGGTGTCTCTCTCCATCACTGCCAGTGCAGAACCCAGAAATGCATTAGTTCCGATTGCCTGTTCGTTTTGTGCATATAAAACCATGTACCCAGAGGTTCTGATAATGCACAAAAAACTGTCTCATAAAGACAAGTCCGACGGTACTAAAAAGAATGGTTTTGGAGGTAGTTGGAAACAAAGACGTAACACAGGCTGCCCCCCTGCGCTCGAAGGGAAAGACGTCACCCCACTCCCAATGATTGACAGGCGTCACCCTCGTCGAACCAAATCCCCACCCCCTCAGTCTGCCAAGCCACAAGAAAAGACAGCAGCCCATGCCCCCCCCCACGATGTTGTCCAGGAGACACAATCTCTTAGACAAAATGTTGACTCGCAGCCCAAACAGGAATCCTCCAAGTACACAGAGCTCATGAGGAAATCCAACACAGGAAGCAAATATGTAATGGACCGAACGGGCCTCCCAGACAGAGTGGGAATTGGTGAGAGCAGTTACCCAGTGAGAAGTGGTGTGATGTGGCACTCAGATGCTGCAAGGCTGTGCCTGTCAACCCGATTTGGGAGCCTCCCCCAGATGGATTTTGGTGAACCTTCCAGCAAGAGATTGAAGTACTCGGTACCTACAGGCCGGGAAGCTAACGTCGGTGAGAAACCTGGCTTTAGAGGACCAACAGGGGATGGATCCGGCAGGCTGATGATGTCAGGTCGAAGTATGAAAACAGCATCACAAGGATCATGTTCATCCACAGTTTCTGAGACCTTGGGTCCTGTAAAGAATACATCGACAGCTATTGGAGGAGGTTTGGACACTGAGTGGGGCATGATGAACCTTCTGCGCTCCTACCCACCAAGTGACCTGGCATCTCTATATCACAGCACGCCAAGTAACCCCAGTCATGGGGGACTGGCCAACCCAAGAGCAGGTATGTAGTTAGCTGGTTCAGGAAGGGCACAGACAGAAGAGGTTTTTAATTCAGTCCACCTGCACATTGTAGCAGTTTGTAGAGTTAACATTGAGGATTTTTTTCTCAGGGGGCAGAACTGTGCTGTACCAACACTTACCCACTCTGCCCAACCTGCAGAGGAGAGACCCCTCGGCTTTCTCTAGTCAACGCTATAGGGCCACTGACAAAAGTACCTAAAGTGGTACCAAGGTAAAAGACTGGAATATTTTTGAAACTTTGGAGAAATACCAGGTACTTTATGTAAACAAGTCAAGTCATATTTGTTTCCCTCTCTCTAGATTGAACTGTGCTGCTACCTTATTTAGGAGAACATGTTGGAAAATATATTAATGTACAGATTTAAGAAGAGAGATGGTTTGCATTCAGAATGCGTCTAGACCTGTAATTTAGTATTTGTCTCAATAGAAGAAAATTTATGTTGCTTAGACATGTCCGGGCTCAGGATTTCGGTGTTCTTTTCTTTTTTTGAATGGGAAAAGTGCAGATCATCTCTCTTTTTTGTTAGTATGCCACTTCTGTGCACTGTGATATTTTTCCACTCACAACTGTTACTTAATCCCTGTTTGACCCACACTAATGTTGGAAACCTCTAAGTGTCTGTGACACAATAGTAAAAATGTGGGATGTGTGTAAGCTTTCAGTACATAAAAACTGTATAAGTAAAAACCTAAGAATAATAATTTGTGTGAAAAATTGCTGCTCTGTTAACTTACTGTTGATGTGCAGGCGGTAATTAAGCACTATTTTTTTCTTTTTCAAAGCACTGGAGGGTGGGGATTTTCTGTCCAATAACTTGATTGCTTCGGCTCAGTGGTTTACAAACAGGCCACAGTAACAAGTGCTGGATCTACCTCATGTTGTGGTCTAGACATTATTTTTGTAAAGCTGCTGTAGCTATCATGTCAGCTGAGCCTCGAATCTTAGCTGTCTATGAATTAAAGACAGAACTAGTACAGAGGCCATTTTGACCAGCGGTGCACGATTAAATGTAACACAGTTTGCTGTAAAATGTTCCAAATTTCATAGGGTTGTGTTTGTGTGCTAAACGGACCTGCTGTATTATTTGGACTGCACATTAAGCCATTACTCAGGAATGTGCTTAAGCAGATTCTTGAAAGTGTTTTTTGTTTCAAGTGGCAGCAGTCAGTCCATGCTGTCATAAAGTGGCCTTTTTAGACATCGTATGACTGTGTGTGGGGGGAAAAAAACTACAAAGGCAGCTCCATTAAATCTACACTGAACAAAAAAAAGTCTCAGGTTCACTCATACTTCCAAGCAATCCAGTCTACTGTGTAATTTAGTATTTTTGCCACTTTGAAAGATTTTGGTTAAGTTATTTGTTTTGTTGTATTCACATTACATGTGTGCTTATGTAAAAATTACAATATTGTTTGAGATTTGTATGACACATTTCAGTAATAAAGTGAGAGGCGAAAGAACTCTGCTGCATTATTTGTTTGTTCAGTTTCAGCGGTCACCTGGTCACCGAAAGCCTTCATGATCTGTCTTTACATGGGACAGGAACTGAAACGGGTTTTTAATTTGGTCATTGCCAGACATGGGTAACATATGTATTTAAAACTGCACTGGGTCTCTGCAGAATAAAGTTCAGTAGGTCTTAAGTCTTAAAAGGTCTTAAGTATGAATTTGATGTCATAAAAATAATGGACACTAAAACTGCAGGCCACAGTCTACAGACTCAGTTTTGTTTAATCATCTATGTGTGTTCTTTGTGAGATGACGTCATTAGTGACAGTTTCAGCTACGTGTAATTGGGAAGTGCAAGTTTAATGACACCTGGACTGAAAACCATACAGTGGATATGACTAAAGAAAAGTGTAATACTGTGGAGTTTCCAGGGGTAAAAATATCCTTCATTCTTTTTTTCATTGTGTATATAAAATATAAATCTTAAATGGCACTTTAACGTCTCAAATTTGAGTTGTTGAAACCAGCAGAAACGGCTTGTTTTCGTCCACAGTCGATAGTGAAGACTTTACCAACAGACTGGCACCAAATCGTCTGGTCCATTGAGATTGGGCAGATTCAGTACTAGACATTTTTTTCATACTTTACCAGCAGACAGTGTTTACTACAGTAACACAACCATTTCAGAGTAATATTACCACAGTAACATTACCCAAACAAAAAAACAATTTAGCCAAAGTGTATTAGCCTATATGTCCATTGAATGTGCATGAAAGAAAAACCCTTCCGCCCCAAAAGTAATAGTTTAACAGTACTTTGTGGTGTGAGAATTTCAGAATGCAGAATATGTGCTCCTTTTCCCACTGACTCAGATCAACCACTAGAGGGCATTATTTACAAAGTCTAGATTCTAGCCTCATCAGATTTTGGCTTCAGAGACTTGACTGTTCACCCACAGAGTGTGTTGCTTTCATATAACTGCACATTGTGATCAGGTTGAAAGTTGAGCTACAGCACTTACGTGTAATATGCCATAATGTTTGCTGAGCTTAATACTGAACAAAGGTTAGGCACATTTAATTCTCCTCACACTGGACTAAACAAAAGCTACTGCACACCCTAATTGATGATGTCACACAGGTGTGGGCTGTCAGCTGTCAGCACACCTGCTGTGACATCACTCACTATCACTGTAAGTTGCTCACAGGGCAGAGCAGCAGCGATTTTAAAAGTCTCCTCAGAGAACTGCACGAGCACACCATTGTTGACTGTCCTCATATCTATAAAAGGAGAACACTGACAAACCCCATCACCGCTGTGTGTACTGTAAACAACAAACTGCAAGGGACAATCTTCAGCACGCTCAACACTTTAAACTTTGATGTTTTTTTTTCTCTTTCCTCCTCCCCTTTTTGAGTAGACCACATCTGTTTGCTGTCTGTTCCCCTGGGCCAGCACTGTGTAATCTATTGCATTAGCTCACATTAGTGCATATCGCCCATGGGCCTCGGTAATCACAAACGCAAAATGAGCATTTCACTTAGCATCACCCTCACACACACACACACACACTATGGCAAACTTAGTGCAAACGAGTGGCAGGGAACGCAAGTCGACAACAGCTTATGACATGCGTCTCGTTACTCTCGATCCCCGTGTCCAGATGCTGCAAGGGTTTTCATGTCAGAAGTCCTTTAACAGGCAAGGATCCTCTTTGGATTTTCCCTCTGTTTACTTCCTGGTCTGCATGATTTTCTCTGCAAGAGAATATAAAATGTGGCTGAAATCTGTCTGTGCCTTTACCTACATTTTATTCCTTACAAACATATGACAGTGCAGCCCTTGCTTTCATTAACACGTATCATTTCTGGACCTTCATATGGTCTGGAAGCCTGAAATAATTTTCAGTTTAATGCAGTGATACAAGTAAACAGAAGTCACACATCCAGAAAACAGTTATAATCAACTGATTTGGATTGTAGCTTAACCCAATGCCATGCCTCAGTGTCAGTAATAAAGTAGAAGAGATCAACATTTGTGCCACAGCATTTAGAAAAAAAAGCAAAATACAAAACACCTGAGGTCTTCACAGCTCCTTATCGTGTTTCTTTCATCACATTAGATTTTGTGTGTTAATAAGGCTTCACACTGAGCCATTCCAGTGCACAATTCGACACACAAATGGTATTTTATGCTTGCTGTGCCATCCATTCCCCTGTTCAACGTGTTTTTTTTTAGTAGACGTTATGTTTAAGAGCGGTGGATACATTCAACTGTGACTGAGGATGTGTTTAGCTGTTCCAGCCTCTTTCTCTTTAGTAGTACGTCTCTCAAATCTCCCACCTCCCTCCTCCTTTGTAAAGTAAACTTCATGTTTTTCTCCTTCCCCTTAAGTGCTCTCTCCTCTTATTTTCAGTCCTTTCATCACTCATAATCGTTGCCTCCAGATTGTCAACTTGCATGAATTAGCAATTGGGCCAACAAAGCGGATACGGTCAATTGTTGAATATCCTGTCAGAATTTGAGGCAGAAAGTCTGCTCCGGCTGTGATTGCTCATCATCGTCACCCCATTCCTCTGAGGAAGAGGAGCAATGTAATGGTTCCCACAAAAACAGCCCCTGGCCTAAGGAAAGGGATTTGGGTGTCTGGAGACAACAGGGGCCATATGGAGCAGGCTGAGATAGCAAGGCACATGTACAGAATAATGGATGACGTGTCATGTTTCATGTTGCAGAGAAGTCATCAAGAGACTTGGTTTGGGGAAATCAAAAGGCTCACATACAGCAAAAGAGACTGTTGGACCATTTAGCATTTTTTGTTTATTGTTACGGTGAACATACAGTGTAGCCTTGAAGGACGCGCTGCTCTATTTTCAGTGCCTTTGTTCTGTTAAGGTTACGTATAAGTAAACACAATAAGGTTTCTGGTTGGTTATTTCACACAGGCCTATGTGTGATATAATGATAATATGTTATTTACCCTCCTGGGCAAATGAATGCTGATCTACAGTCGCCTCAGTAGCTGATTTACTAGTGAACCCTCCAGTGTATTGACAGTAAGAACATCTAAAGAGGAGAAAATGTGTAAAACAGATAAAGATTACATCTTTATTTTAGAAAATATGCAACTACAGTGTTCTACATATCATGTTTAGTGCCCTAGCAGATGGTGATGTCGGCTGGTTGGCCACTTAAATCCAGACAAATACTTCACTTGGATTGACTGACCTGGAATTATGAAATTATGCAGTGCTACATGAAGAGCTTTGAATGCTGCTGGGTAGCTTGTGAATTTCACAGCAGGCATCAATAATGGTTTCTGATTCCGGAGTATTCTATATTAATCATACTCTGAAAAGTAATTTGTAACTACAATTATTAAGTGCATGGAGTGGAGTACAAGTATAATATTTGTAATGAAGTTGCATTATGAAGTAGCAAAAATGAAAATACTCAAGTTAAATAGAAATACTTGAACTGTACTTAAGTTTGTTACTCAAGTTTGTTATTTTGCTCATTCAAATCAAACACTTTGCTCTGTGACCAGATATTTGCATTAGTGTTCACAGTAACAAGGTTAATCAACAAAATGACAACAGTCTCACATGTGCCTCGCATTTAGTACAAATCACATGCTAAGACAGTAAAGAACATTACTGCTAAACATGCTGCCAATGTTACTTAGAGCATTTAGCTCCTTTGTGGCTAAATGCAGGCTCACAGAGCTGTTAGCATGGCTGTATACTCTTAATATTGTTTCCATTTCAATAATTCATGAAAAGAACGCACAGTAAAGTAACTTGAAGCTACATGATGTAACTTCTTCCTAAGAAATGTTTAGATTACATGTTCTCTAAAACACATCTTAGTGTGGAGAGGTGCTGTCTAAGGCTGCAGTGACACAGGATCATTAAACAGTATTGCAGCAGTGCAGATATACTCACTTCTAGATGTTTCTGAGTTAGGATCACCTTTCTAACCAATCAGGGAAGAGCAATTATTTCAGCTTGCCTGATAAGGGTTGTAGCTTCATAGGACTAACACCTATTTGTGGATTGATTTCAAGTCTCATTATATGGTAGTTGGATCCCCAAATGTTGCCTATTGCAATTTTAAATGTATGGTAGTAGAATAGTACAGTACAGTAATATCCATGTCTGACATCCAGGACATAAAAAAGACACAGAAAAGATGAAATCCACTGCTGTAGCAGGTATAAAATGTGCTCTGTCCAGAGCTCTTCTGCACTGTGTACTTAGCCCCCCCCATCAGCTCTACCTGTATGTGGAATAAGCTGAGCACCTCACCTCTGTTTTTCTCCCAGTGTCAGAACTACACTTAAGTGCTGTTTCTGATACCCATGAGTAAGCCCCATAAAAGCTGCCCCATCGCCGCAGCGTTATTGTTTCTTGCGGATGATTGATTGATGGATGAGGGCTGACACTTCAATGAAGCCATTTCCACTGGCATCTCTATCCGATGATGTGCAGCGTATATTTTCCATCCATGCCTCATTGCTCGCCTGTGTCATTCCTGGAACTTCATTTACACCATGTTCCCTGAAGGACCTTTTTTAGCCCCATCTCCCTTCTTCTCTCACTGCCTCCTCTTTTTTATCTCCCCTTTTTTCCATGCCATAAAATAATGCTATTTCTCGTCAACTCTGGAGGGGCCTGGAATCATTTGCAGGGAATGATAAAACCAAAGGCATGCAGGGGTTATTTACAGGAAGTGTAACACTGACAGGGTCCCACTGTTCTGCCTTTTTCACTGTCAGATCCCAAGTCCATGCTGAGATAGGACGAGGCTATGATATACGTTTCAAATGCACTTGACCTACAGCGCACGTATGCGCAATCGTGCTTTCTTGCAATCATTTTAACCAAAGCGATGGCTCCAGCATTGCTGGTTCTAGCAAGATGTTGTCTAAAGCTACCCAGAAAACATGTTAAAGTATATTAGTTCAATGACAGTGTGATTGAGGTGCCTTCTCTGAGACAATTGCCTGTTTTTGCTCATATGGGGAGCAGATGGTAAGCAGGCATCAGTGCGGCAGGCTTTCTGGGATGACAGCCATGAGATTCCCCCTCAGGTGCCATTGGAGCCCCTTTAGAAGGGGAGAGTGATTGGTAGGACATGGCACCTCCTAAGCAACTGTTTTTTCCTGAGTTTCTCTATCTTACAGTTTTCAACAAGCTACAATGCAGTAAATATGAATACAGTGTCAAGATATTATTTGATCACATGTACAAGTAAGTCAATATTTTTTCATAAACATTCAGTGTCTGTTAGATTATCTATAACAAATAATGGTTTCCTGAAAATGAATTTTCCCCTCCATCCCTCCCTATTTAGCATTTCTAAACTGCAAGCTTCCAAGCTGATATAAGGACAAATATAAGGATATTTAGCTATAGAGCAATGGTGTTAAACATGAATTATGGATGTTTAACAGTTAATGGATTAAACTGATACTACAGTATAATGTAACATTTATACTCTATTAGTTCGAGTACATTTTGAAACCGTTTTAAACTTGTTCTTGTTTACAATTATGTAACAAACGCTTTATAGCGATTTGTAATATATTAATAACACATAAATATCTAATCTGCTTTGAATCTGATTCTAAACAACAACTATAATCTAAATCAGAACATATGAATAAATATAAACCCTGTGTGTGCATTAGCAGTTAGGAAATGTATGCAAGGATCCATCCATCCTTCATTTAAAAAACAAAGTACTCTGCTGATTTCTCCACTTGCTGAGTTATTTTGCAAATGTGTGCTGATAGACTGTGATATGTTATTTATACAAAGAAATGAATATGAAATGAAGTGAATATTTCCTGTTCATCATAACTGTGTAGTAGAAGCACTGCCTGTTTTTTCAGGGTTACTGAGGTACATGGATACACATTGTTTTATGGGTGAACTCAACCAAGTCAACTGTAAACATTCTATGCATTTATAAATACATATAATTTAGTTCTGTTGGTCTCTACATGTATAGATGTAAATCCTGTACAGAACTCTCTGTCCTACAAATGTTAATTAGAGCTAAGTAATGCTTATTTAGCAAAGTGTTATTTAAGGGACACATATTTTCAGGTTTACAGGTCAATAAACGTCTACATGAAGATAAATGAACAAGTGAATTTCTACATGAAGGGAGGTCACTGATCTCCACCTGATCTCAACATTCACCTTAATATGTTTTAACAAGAGGCAGTGGTTAACAGCTGCCTAATGTTATTTAGTGTATTACTTAACTGTTAGTTAAGTGTAATTATTACATTAAATAGGGCTAATGAAGTTGGTATAAACAATGTAAACCTATTACATAAACACCATTAGTAAATGATTAGTAGATGCATTACTTAACATTACTTAACTGGTAGTTAATGCTTATTACTGCATGAAGTAATGTTAATTATGTTAATTAGGTATATTCACTAATTAGTACTTATTTATGTTGCATAAACATACCTGGTAACCATTTACAACTCAAGCAAAGAAAATCTATAAAATGAAACATCATATGGTTTACATGTGGTTGTTATAATAAACTACATGGCTATTGTATGTGTGTGGCCTTTTTCCAGCAACTGAATGTGACTGTATTATTTATTTAGTTCTACCTCAGAACGTATACAAATACACACATACACATCTTGTATGTATGACTGCACAGTTCCTCTGCTGCTTCTGCTATAAAGACAATTCCTGTTACACTGTGTGTTGTTTTCTCTGGTTTGCTATGTTATCTATTGTATCATCTTATATTTAATAATAATATTTCATGTTGTCTGCCTTTTAGACCAATAATAACTATGAGGCACAATAACTGATTTCTTATGTTTCTCTTTTTAACAACATTGTATAAATGTATTATAGTTATTAACAAACTATATATTGCAGACTATAGATATAATTACAAAGACACACTGTGCAGTTGCAGGTTTAAATAACTTATCTGGTCAACACAAACATCCGAATAAGAAACACAGTGCACAGT
>OMLM01002785.1:46575-69901 GCA_900302695.1 Helostoma temminkii
GTGTGTGTGTGTGTGTGTGTGTGTGTGTGTGTGTGTGTGTGTGTGTGTGGGTGTGTGTGGACCTGCTGTACTTGACCTTGGCTGCTATAGGACATTTTGGTTCATCAGGAAAGATGATTGTTTCCTTTAAAAGATATTAGGAGGACTGTGTCTAAAGGAAACTGACATGGCTCCCTGCATCCCTGATGGTTTCCACTCCGTTTCTTTTATAGTCACTCAGTAGGTAGGGGAGTAGTGTCCCAGCACAGTATTTATACATTAAGCACCGTCTCTCCTTCCAGAAACAAGAGAACAGTGATTGGCCACAGAGGATAATTTCTCCTGTGTCTACAGTGGCGTGTCATCCTTTACCAATAATCACCTTGGAGGGGCTGCTGATCGTGTTTGAGGGAAATTGACCTCTGTGGTTATGAGGGTACACAGACAGTGGTCATCCCTTACCGCAACCCATACTCGAGCCCCTATAATATGTTTAAATGGGGAGGGTGGGACGTCTGGTAGAAGCCCTGTTATTGTCCATGCTGGAGTCAAAGTGGGTGGCCCCTTGGACCTGTGACCTCTCCAGTGAATTCTGTCAATCCCACCATAATGCCTGGCAGTGAGGAAGAAGACAAACAGTGTTTTCATCAAAAAGAGAACAATTAAAAAAGGAAGACATGGGGATGTTCAGGCCTGTGTTGGTCTTTTAGATGCACCTCTTAAAGCCATTATCTGATTGCAGTACATTTACATTCAATCATTTTATGTTTTTCTATTCTAAAATGAACGAAGAGCTGGATCTGGGAAAGGACGAGCGAGGAAGTTTTGCATCCATTCCACAAACCAATAGCTCTCCTCTTCTAATGCAATGTGACACTGAATACTACACACAGAGAAACAAGTAACCTCAAATTGGGTTATTCTTCCTACCTGCCAGTAATCCAGTTGATAAGCACTATACATGTAGATTTCTGGGGAGCAGAGAAATCAGATTACCCTGAGCTGAACTGGGATTTTCAGTCTAAATTGGCTGTTGTTCCTCAGGTCTCTCATTCTATCAGGATGAATGAGGGGAAATAAATGATTTGACTTTGCACCAGATAAATTGTCTACACAGAAGGAGCACAGTAGTTTAAAAAACAATGTTCCAGTTATTGTGCACACACAGAGGCATCACATATATAGTTTAATAAAAGTATAAAAATTCATGTTCTCAAATCTGTAAAATATTTGATAGGGTGATTTGTGTGAAGTTGTTTCTGTTACATATATAGAGATCGACTAATGTAGTGATAATAATTCTACAGTATTTCTTCATTCATCATATAAACACAGGTTGAGACTTCTTGGCTTGTTTGTTCTTAGTTTTGCAAAGCAGAAGCAGTTACACATGAGACACAGTTACTGAAAACAAAATTGTGCAACAATGACTAATCTGGCGTCATGGATGACCAGAGGGCTGTGTTTCACAAAGGTGGCTCAGTAAAGCAATGAATGAGCCCAACACACCAAACCAGGATTAATCGGTTTCATAAAGTCAGCCCTGAGCCAATGAGGTCAGACTAGTTCAAGCCTGGTTTAACAAGACAGTGAGGCTGTACAGTAGCTTTATGAGCTAAATGCTACATGCATTGCATGGCATTAGTATTTGGTCATAAACAAAAGTACTGGACAAATGAAAAGTTAAAGTTATTACAGTTCATTGTGAGGGAAAGACGACTGTAAACTCCATGGTCTCTTATCTACGGCTTTGAAACACATTGGATCACATGAACTTACTGTGGCCAGAGAGCAAAGCATATTGACATTAACATACAACATGAAGAACAAATGGATGATGGGTTCGTGTCTGTCTTAATTTTATTTGAAGGCATATTGTGATGTTTTTTACCTGCATTCTAAAATATACATGCAGAAACTTAAACATGAAACAAGATATGAACTTTGAAAACTTCACAGCACCATTCTAGGCATGATGAATATGTTTTCATGCAAACGTATCTGCAGTAGCAAACAGAAATTTGTAAAAATACCATTTATTTACTGGCCTGCATTAACCGATGCATTATGAAATCAGTGTTTAACATATTTATTTTAAAGACCACCACAATAAATTAGATTTATTTACTCATACAAGGGTTGCACTCAAACTGTCTTTAGCATGACTTGTCTAGTGGGAAGAGAATTTCCACTGTGCTAATTAATAGAGATTAACTTCAAATCTTTACCTATTTGTTTTTGTTAGTAATCGTGCGTGTTAGCTTACGAACACACTTTAAGCAGGAGAATTGGAATTCTAGCGTTTACTCTGTGTGGCTGTGAGCATCCGTGCATGTGTGACTTGCATGTAACATCTCAGCATGATTTATGCCCCAAACAGCATTTTCTTGCATCGCAAATAGCCACAGTCTCAGCCTCCTCTCTGCTGTTTTTGTATTTTCTAACATGACACATGAATCCCTGGTGGCCCTAGAAATCAGACAACCCAGGTGCAACACTAATATCCTCCCAGTATCCAAACATTTCCTTTAAAAGTAACTGGCACATTGGGGCCCATAAATTAGAGCTGAACGCTGCTCAAGATGTCTGGCTTCCAATAAGACCGTACCCAGAGCAATAAACTTTGACATTGCTGCTTGAAAAATGCCTGCCCTTTTTCATTGTCAAGTGTTACAAATTGATGAAATGAGTTCATCGATGTTCCCTGGTCATTATCTCTCCAGTGGCACTTTGTTTTACAGACAGTGGGAAAAGGGACAGTGCAGATTAGAGGCCCAGGCACAGTTTATCAAACAAAATCTAATATCATCCATAAGAGAGGAATCTGGAAATCAATACTTCATTACTAAATTGTTAGTGGGGATGAAGAGTAATTGTGTGAGTTCAGAGATGTGTCTCGGCGGCCGGGGCATAGGAAGTTCAATGTCACCCGGGAAGTGATAAGTAAAGGCACTGATGGGAAGAAACATTTCTGTAATGGGGGGTGCTGGAGGAGGGCAGTGGCCTGAGCACAGAACAGACAATAGACACTGGTTTGCCACTGATTGGCTCAGCTATAAAGATGGAATGCTTTAAAGAGCTGGAGAGAGAAAGAGGGGGAGACAAAATGTTCAAGGAAAAAACGAGTTAGGGCGAGCACCACCTTCTGAATTTACCCTTGTCCTGTCACCAGTTTTTGTGCATTGTGAAGGAGTTCTTCTTCTGTGGTCACTCCAATCGATCGTCCTGTGCATTTGCATCGTGACACGTGTAAGCGCAATGATGAAACAGTCTCTCTGCAAAAAATAGACGACAGCCTGATGACACGGTCATTACAGTTGGCCGAAGGTTTGCCTTTGAAATGTTAATGAACACGTATTAATAAATAACTTTAATGATTAATGACAGTCGTCCGTGCATGTTCTGTAATGTTTACCGTGCGGCACATCAGGCTATCTGTTAGGAGTGTGATCTTAGCAGAGCCCTCCAGCTCCTCTTTTGTTCACGTCGTGTGTGAGGTCACACCAGTGCAATGAGCACTTCACCTCCGTGCGGCTTAGCACAGCCTCATCCCTCTAAAAGCTTGTGTCTGGTGTCCCTCTGACCTGTTCCCCTGCCTCACCATGTTCAGCCATGCAAATCGGAGTGCCTTCAATTTGAACATTCATAAGCCGAACCTGCAGCTTGTGTTTGAAGCCAGTGGGAGCTCAGGGGGGCACAGTGCGACTTTTACATTTTGGTGAAAGGACAAAACGTGAAACATGGGTAGAGAAAGATAGTGTCTGTGCTGAACCAAATATGGATTTAGACTCGTTTGTGTGTTTGCTTATTTCATCTGGCAGAGTTGGTCCACTACTTTGATCCAATATATTTCGGCTACTATTGCATGGATGGATTGCCATGTGAAATTTTGTACAGACTTTCAGACTCTCCATTATGAATCATAATCCCCTGACCTTTTATCTAGCAAAACCATGATGTTGACATTTTTGTTTTGTGTGAAATATCTTCACAACTCCACTTAAATTTCCATTACTTTTGCTACATATTTTCCACTTCCCTGGAGGATAAAATCTAATGACTTGGGTGACGCCCCAATGTTACTTCCAGTAACAAAATCTTTCTATTTTTCAATATTTATTGCCAAAGTTCTGCAAAACTAATCACATTTCCAACACCCTCAGTTATTGCTAGTTAGCAAATGTTAGCACACTAGTAGTCTAGAGCAAAGGCTTAATAATATTATAATAATAATATGGATTATTGTCTATGATTCCATCTTTTTTTAAGTTATTCAATTAATTACTAATCTATAAAATGTCAGGCACATTAGGGGTTAGTGATTGAGATATATTAGGCAGCAAGTGAGTTGTCGGTTTTTGAAGTTGATGTGCTGGAAGCAGGAAAAATGGACAAGAGTAAAGAAGTGAGCAAATTAGCAAATTGCTAAGGCTAGATGTCATGTGGGGTGTTCCTGGGACGTCTGGTATGTAGTGGTCAGTACCTGTCAAAGTAGTCCAAGAAAGGGCAACTGGTGAACTGATGACAGGGTCAAGGGCACCCAGGGCTCACTGATGTGGAGAGTGAAGGGTGACCCACTTGGTTCAATCCCAGTTTGTGCTATACTAGAAGAGCTACTGTAACACTATAGCAATTGCAAAGTGTAACACTGGCCACAATTGGCTTGTGTCAGAAAACACAGTGTTTGTATGTAACCCTTGTCCACAGATGAAAGCAAATTATGGGAGTCAGAACAGGAGGTGTAGTCTGATAACTCCATATTTTTTTACATTATGTGGATGGCCAGGTGCATGTTTATCTGGGTAAGATAGCCCCAGGAGGCACTAAGAGACTCCAATCCATGTAAGCCCCACCTCACAGTTTACAGTCTTAAATAATCTGCAGCTGACGTCTCGGTGTCAGATACTAAAGAATACTCCCACAGTTTTTATGCTGTGGCTGATCTGTGTATATAATTTACTATAAGATTGAGATGTGGATAAAGTGAAGGAGACCAGTTAAAGCAGTGCTTCAAACCTACACTGACTACGCATTTGGCCACATGAGTTCAGTGGAAATAAGGTGAGGTTAAATTTCAAGTTTGTGTGGTGATCTTTCTAGCCTTTGTGTATGCAGGAACATTTAGAGTCATGTTTGTGAATGTGACTCTAAATGAACTCTGTTTTAGCTGTGTTTTTGTTTAAAAGAACTGTGGTATCTGTCTTTTTAGTTGCTAAATGCTTCACTAAGATTACTCATGTCTGCTTTTTGGTGGTAAGCAGGTAGCATATGGCTTATTTCTTAGAGTTTTTTCTGCATTTGCCTGCTGTGTACAGAAACAATAGCAATGAGAGTGAGCCATAACACGCTGTGGGCCGAAGCTCACCTAAAACTTGGAAGATGTTAAAATATTAGGTAAAAATATCGAAACAGCAGAGTTGGGTGATCTTCTCATGCGGGTTAGTTAATATGAGTGACTTCTTTCATAGACACTTGGTCATTTGACCCATTGTTAATATAAAAATATTACCCATGGCAGCTTTAAGTTCACCAGAACATTAATTATTAGAGGCACTAAGATTAAATATTGGAAAGAGAGTCATACAGTGCATTCTTCCCCCTCACATCTAAATGTAAATTCTGCAAACTGCAAATTCTACAATGTTTTTCTAATTAACAAAAACACCACATCGCTTACACATCGAAAACTAGCGGCAGGAGTGATATAACAAGCTGCTTGAATCCAGATCCTCTCATTTGATAACATGTTTGAGTGTTCAGCAAGTATACTGCTCCATTTAAAAAGAGCCTCTTCCTGTTGTTGACACAGATAAACATTTTTTTTATCGTAGTGCTTTGACGTCGGTGAAGTGAAGTTGACAGTCCAGTAACAGGGGCCGTTTGCTAATGATTTTTGAGCAGCCCCCAACTGAGTCCTAAATGTCTGCAATATCCATAAACAACTCTATACTGTCCAATTAGGCAGACAGAGATGTACTGGGCTGTCAGACAGATTTGCATGGCTAAGCACCTGAGATCCAGAGGATGATGAGGGGGATGGTTCACCGGCCAGGGAGAGAATGTGCACAATGGATGGCTTTCATTACAGCATTACCGCTTTACATACACACTCATCCAATTACTGCCTGGATTAATTGATCATCGTACCTTTCTTTTCCCAGCAGCAGAGCTGGAGCTCTGTGTTTTTCTCACATCTGCACCAACTGCACGACCTGCTGCTTTCACTCTTTCTGTGTTACAGCTCCTGTCCCAGCTTTACAGCCTGAGCTCTTCATAAAAATAATAAAAAAAAAAAAAAAGAAAAAGAAAAAAGTCTGAGGGGACATTTTGAGAAAGGGGGGGGGTTTGTTAGAGAAAGCCGTCACAGGCCACCACTGTGAGGACGGCCATTTGCAGCCTCGCATACTTTGGGAATAATTAGAATTTATGTGTGCTCGTCAATCCTGCCTCATCCTCTTCTCTGCTGTAGACCCATCAGTGGTCAGAAGGGTTCACCAGAGCATGACTCATCCCTGAGTGCGTTTGATCAGAATGAATTATGTCTTTTAGATTCATTATGGCACTTTATTTCTCCTCTCTGTCCTCCTCCCTTGTCCGTTCAGCCCCGGAAATGAAACGTACAAGACAGGGTACATATTTTATTGTATGCATGCTGTCATGCACGCACAGTTAGGGATAAGAGGTAGGCAGTGGTGCTTTAGCCTAGCTACCAGACATAATACACTTCACTAAACACTTATGTATAGCAGAGAGAGCAAAGTGTATTAGAGAAAACTGTCAAAAAACATCAATATTTCACATATTTGTAAAATCAGCGCACAGGTCTGACACCTCATGGCGTGGAAAAGACTTGATGGAGCCGTCTTGGAGATAATTTGAAAAAAAGGCACAACTGGAAGATTTGAAATGTGGCATCATGACACAGAAATCAGATAAACATCTAATGGAGCTCACGCTGTTTAGTGTACAGGACTATGACAAGCGCTAATGGGATCATTTAAAATCATTTAAAATACAAACGAGTCTTCGCTTTCTGTTCATTAATTACTGCTAATTATACGAACAGCTAGCCTTGGCGGGGCAGTGCATTTGGCTGTCTCTGAGTTGTGAACATCAGGTCTGATGAGAGGATGTCCCATTTCCCTCCTGGATGACTGGCTGATAATGTGTGCTGATGGGAAGATGACTGAATGTCACAGTGGCAGTAACAATGGCTTCATTCATAAGACGCGTTTAGTCCTTTATTTCATCATTATCTGTATAGGTTGTTGTTCTTTTACCTGGCTAGTGTTGCATTGTGTTTTACTAAAGCATTCTGTAACATCCTTTTGAAAAGCGTCACTGTATGAAACTGAATTGTATGAATTATCCAAAAATATCCGACAGTGATTTATTTCAAAATATGAAATCCTTCCTTTTAGGTAAAGGTGCATTTTCTAAATAGATTTCTTACAGTGAGATTTTATGAGAATAAGCTCAGAACATCATCTCGAGTGAGCAGGTTGCATCAACTCATTTCTGCATTTTTAATTGTTTTTTTCTTCTGTGCCCCCTTTCCCCTCCAGGGAAAGAGCCCAGTCTAACAGAAAGGTTAGTAATCTCTGATGCAAGCAAGCTGCTAGATTTCAGATCATGTCAAGTTCTTCTGCGTTAGCGTTTTCAGCCTGGTAAATAATGTAGTCACCTATCCTTTTTCATTTACGCCTGCTAACATTACCTATGCGGATTTTATTCTTAAAAAAAAAAGGTGAAATAATTACTACTACCAAGTGGTCAATCTCTTTTAACTGTTGTTTTCAGCCTCTGTTCAGAGCTTCATCAGTAATCAAGGGTTAATTTCACACCTCAGTGGATTGCATGCCTTAATCTCTATTCAGTGTAATTAAATCTGTCCAATAAAGTGAGCTCTTTTCCTCTTTGTTCTCTCCCATCTCCTACTCTTTTTTTTTATTGTTTTACAGCCATCACATCTCATCGCCTGAACTACGGGCCATCCAGTCTCGCTTGACAGGCAGAATCTATCCCTAAAATTAAAACATTCCTGACTGAGATTGTAAGAGGAAAAGAGAGAGAGAGAGAAAGGGGGAGAGGAAGAGGTGGGTGAGAGGGGCTACCAAAGTATGAGGGAGGAAAACCAAAGGAAGAAGGAAGCTGACACATCCAGTTTCTATTTTCTTTTCTTTTTTTCTCATTTCAGCAGAATGGAATGTGAAGATTTGACCCTGTCAATCAGGCCTCTTCACAAGTTTAATCACAGTGTGCCCTCTGCAAAATCATGGCTAAATAGGAATGCAAATAATAGAGCGCTGGAGCCTCTTATAAATGGTAATCAAGAGGACTAATCAGCTGACAGGTCCACAGATCTGGCTTGCTCAAGGAGTCACTCAAACTTCTTTTTTTTAATATTTTAAGACCTCAAACACATAAAATGAAGACAAATTAAGACCATTAATACTCTATACGATACGTATCACTTTTTATGACTTTTTTATTTCCCAAATATGTATTTTTAACGTTTTGCCTCAGCGGAATATGAGGCAAAAGGTTATATTTAAGTCTTGTAAAGGCTGTCTTTTCTTTTCAGGGTAGACCAGCGGCAGATTTCTGAACAATGTAAATGAGTCTTGCCAATCCACTCCTCTGTGATCTGCCACAAAAGTCAAGGGCTCCATGAAGACTTTGAAATGTTGATTCGGTTGAGTGTGGTGACTTCCCTTCGCACCTTTAAAAATACAACTGATCCAAGTTTTATGTGCGCTTGAAAGTTGTGAAGGTTGCATCTCTCTCTCTCTCTCTCTTTCCCCAATTGTCAAGATGTCAAAGCTAAATATGAAATTCCGTCTTGCCATGACTGCATCAAAAGTCAGGGCATTTTTTTTCCCCAAGTCCATAAGATCAGAAAGGCGGTACAAATCCCACTACTTTGCCAAGAGTCTTTTGTGCTCAATCCGTCACTTCATAAAATCATGCAAATACATCAAGTAATCACTTAGAATTTCATCCTTTATTTGCACAACACAAGCTGAATTGGAAGATATTCTATGTGAAATGCTGCTGTTGCTTTATGTTTCAGAATCTATAATTCATTTATGTAGAAAACCTTATATTCAGAAGGGGTAAATTGGATTTGCCTCGCTATAATTATACATGATTTTAGATGGTTTGGTTTGTCACTGGGAATAAAAAGGGTTATATGGCACGTCAGCTGGAGCTAACATTTTAAAGACTTACACTTCTCCGCTCGCTAATGATGGTTTACAGGCCAATTCTCTGGGGGCAGTCTGAGTGCTTCCAACATATCACATCTTCACAGGCAATCCACATAACTTAGTGTGGCAATGCCAAAGGGAGGTTTAAAGACAAGCCAAAAATGTGAGTAAGAAATGTGTCAGAAAACAGCACCCTATATAAATCTGTGCAAACAAAACATTACAAAATCAAATCCTCTTTCACCTTTTTTGCTGCTGCTCTGGATGGTTTCTATACATTGCAAAGATTAAACGCTAATGGGAAATTTTTGAGGCTTCACTGTAAATTAAATGTCTTTGATTTCTTCCAGCATTTATGTTTATCCACCGAGGCGCTTGAAAAATCTTGAAAAATGACGAAAAAGAATCTCATCACTGATATTTGTGTTGAATTATAGTCCGGTAGCAGTCAGCCTCCAACCTCACCTGCAGAGGAAGATCAACATCCAAACAATGGAGCAGCCAAGACCAGACATCATTAGGCTTCTTAACACCTCACAAGACACAGACAGACTGACATCCAGCCAATTTGGCCATGAGCTGAGATAGCTAGTAGTAGTCTGCAACCTCACTATGGACTAATGATGGTCTAAGCCTGTCTTGGCCCTTCACAAGCCCGTTTGATCAGGTACAGTAGAAACCCAGTGTGACATGAAGTTACACTATACATTCAGCAGTATTTACCTGCTTGAAACCCATCACGAACCTTGATGATCAACATAAGTGTTATTTAAACTGATGTAAATCAGCCGTACAGTACAGCAACCTGGCACTTGTCACTGTAGCTAGGCTATGTATTTAAATTAAGATGGTGAGAGAGGGTCTGAAAGAGAGCTGCATATGCCTCTAACCAAAGATACATGCTGATGTGCCATTTGCAAAATTTTCCACATATTCTAAAGATGTAAAAGTGTCATGAATAGGCTTTAGACTTCACTATATTATCCAATTTGATTAGAGACAAATAGCAGACATCGTTTGGCACTGAGCAGACCATCTACTCAGGACTGTAGACAGTTGGATGGATGGTATGAAGGCAAATATAAGGAGAAATGATGCACAGTATTTATAGCATCCAGATAACACTAGGTTGGAAATTGACAGGCCCACCTAATGATGCTCCTCAAAGTGGCATGGATGCAGACGAGTGGACCTCTTCAAATGGGAGGCCAATCCCTGCTGACACAGGGGATAATAGCCCAGCATTGAGCCCATTGTCTGGGCACCCCACACCGTGGCATTTGGAACTGAGTGGCCCCTGTTCCTGTGGACAAATGATCCACACTCTGCCAGGGGATGTCAGCCATCACGTCTCTCAGTCAGTCTGTTCACATGAGAGATGATGGCAGAGGCCATTTTCTCTTAACCCCATTAGTTTATGAATAATTAGCCCTGTAGCAACAAATAGGAGAACTATTGTTAATGGTATCATATATTTCTAACTCTATTATATAAAACTATTTATCTATGTGTCTATCTATCTCACATAAAATCTGAGACTGAAACTTTTACACTACTTGTAAAATTTAGATGTTTTTATTGACATAATGTGAATACATTTACCCAAACTCAACATCACAATGTTGCTGACATTTGTTTTCTTGTCTTTTTCAGTCCCACAAGTATAGCAAACATTTTTATGTTTTAGCAAAGCACAACACTTTAAAATTTGTGTTTATAGTACTAATAACAATATACTTTATTGATCCCCAAGGGGAAATTCTCATTGGACAGCTTCACATGTATGATGGTACTACTACAAGTTTTGAAGTAGTGGCCAGAGGAAGCAGGACTCTTACCACTGATCTTATTCATGGATGACTGTTCAACTGACTCAGTCACCCCAATGTTATTTTGCATTCCTGGCTCTGTAAATGGCAAATGAGCAAAGTTGCTAGAAGTGGCTAATTCTTGCTCATGCACTGGATAACACACTGTTGTTTGCACACAGCAGGAGATGGTTATGTGAAGGTATGTGGCACGTTAGGAGCACAACATTATTGAGGTCAAGAAACAGTCCAGGCAGCCTCCGCATTTGAACGACCAAGGAGGAAAAGGTTAGAGGAACAAAAAGTAAAAACACAAAAGTGGAAGCAAAAGGAAGCAAAGGTGTAAACAGCATTCTGCTGGGAGACCTCAGAGAGCTGAATGACATGAAGATGTATCCAAAACCAGGAATACATAGTAGTGGAGTCTAAACCTGGTGCGTCTCTGAATCTTACCACTAGCCTTTTTCTGAAATTAAGAATGATATTTTTAAGGTTAAAGAAATGTTGAGCTGAGGCATAAGATTTGATGTGATCAAGTTTTATCTAAAACCAATTTCCTTAATCTTAAGTGAAGTTCTTTTGGCAGGATTGCTAGATGAATGAAAAGCTCTTGTCTAACAAAAAAGAGAACATTTTATATACACTTTTCAAGGTCTAATATTACACACCTTTTAGGGGTTAACAGGACCCTGGCATCCCCAAATGTGTCTGTAAATTTTCAAGCTTAAAACTGACAATATAAATCGTGCAGGACCTTGTTTCTGCCCTAGATGAAATTTTGCACTCAGCCTGTCTATGGAACAACTAGTTTTGAGGTGTGCTCCCCTCCTGATTGCTAAAGTGTCCTTCAGATGCAGGAAGACCCCATGGAGGTTATGGCTAAGTCATAAAGACAAGGCACAGATTCTGCCAAGAACATCAAAAACAAAGCGTATGAATGTAGTATCAGCCTAGATTCACTGCTAATTTAATGAGGTTACATTACCATTAAAAGTGTCACATCATGTCTCTAGTCAACACTAGACAGTTCTGCTTGAAGCTAGCTAACAATTTCTCCAGCTTCCATTAACCCGTCATCACTGAAATGTGCATGCACACACATACACGCGCACATACTAGTTTGTCCATTTTTGTGAGGTCACAGCTAACAAACTAAAAAAACACTTTTAAACACACTCTAAAATGATAATATATACAGCTGCAAACTTAAAACTAAACCCAGGTTTAGCTCACAGACAGTCAACATCAGTTTATCTTTGGGATTTAGTCTTGAAGTTAATAAAGCTGCCACAAACTGATCGTTACTCAGATGTGCACACACACATACATACAATACACAATGATCCTAGCTGGCTCACGCAAGTGTGAACCCAACAATGGCAGACACCCAGCACTCTGCAGAGGCTGTGGTCGACAGTGATTGGCCAGAGCCGATTTTGATGTTAGCCCCAAATTACATTGGGGGAACATGTAGACAGGACTGTCTTCAGCTCATTGTCAACAGTATTTTATTTAATAGCTAGCTGGCCAAGATGACAGCTTAAAGTTTCAGCTGGAGGGATACCATACTGTGGGTGCAGTTGCTCCCCCTTGTCCTACTGTAGGTCCACCCCTGCCTGTTTGTCTATCTATCTCTCCCCCCCTCTCTCTCTCTGTCTCTCTCTCTCTATATATATATATATATTTATATATATATATATATATATCACCCTGGATGTGTGTTATAATTGTCAGTAAACAAAAGAAACACTCTACAGTCATTATAAACCCACCCACAGCTGCCACTGGGACCTCCATTAAGCCCAGTGTTCCTGAGATGCTCTGGTCTTATCTGATTCATCAACAAGACGTTGGCTGGCATGATTTATCTATGCCACTTACTTGTTTTCATTTTGCCCGGGGGCTGCTGCCAGCATCGGGGGCTTCTTTTTACAATGTGACAGCTCCATCTCAAGAGAAAAGACTCCCCATGCAAAAACAGTGCATCAAAACAAATAAGGCCCGAGCCACTTAAGAGAAGTGGCTGTGTTCAGGACCCATTTTCACTACATGTCAACCAAATGATGCAACGGCACGCACAAATCTGCATTACTTCTGTGCTTGTGCCTTTTGTCTGGAAATTCTCTGTATGAGCCTAAAAATAGGATGTGAATACAAATTTATTCTAGGATGGATTTATTGTTGCTTTTTATTTAGAGTACAAACCTGACCCCACATAATGCATACTTTTTTATTATTATTGATTATGTATTCTTTTGTTCTCTGCAGGTTTCCATTTACTCGCTGTCTCCAAAAAAAATTCTCCACCTCCTAGTTTACATCTCCCTTCCTCTCCTCTGCTCCTCAAATCTACAGGCAACGGGACGCTCTTGTACATTAAATAAGAACTGTCACCCTGGGCAACTTGCAGCAATGAAGCATTTATTCTGCCTCACATTTCCTGGCACTTAGAATTATTTCCTTCATGCCTGATAACCAAATTACAATATGGCAGGTCTCCCCGGAGCCACAGGATTGTTAGTGCCAGCTCACAACATACTTTCAACTGATGTGGCATTTCATGTACAGCTGCCAATCAAAGCCAGCAGAAGGGAGAGATGTAAATGAGGGCGGGCCCGACGGTGTTCAATTACCGCTCTGAGCTCTGCATAATCCCCCTTCCCACTGACTGATTGACTGACAGCTCCACATTCCTCCTCATCCCCAGCTTTCTCCCCTAATTTCACTACCTAGGCTGTGCCTCATACTGGGACATAGAATCAGACATTGGAGGGAATTTCTGCCATTTTTATTTCCATTTAGAAAAGTGCACAAAAATATTATCTGACATCTGCAGAAGACTGTAAAGGAACAGCATGTGTAGCACGAAAGTAAATTATTGCTTACGACACATTTCTTACAATCTGTGACCCAAAGCTCAAAGCTAAACAAATTCTCCTATAGGCTGCGTTAGTGTCTTTGCCTCTGTTGAATTACATTATAAACAAATGGGAATTTCAACAGCTGAGTGGGCCGAGATACTCTTAGCTTCCTACTCCACATCAACCTTTAGTAAATACTCAGATTAAGAAGATCCATGAATAGTCCTGAAATCTTTTGCTCTTTCTGTCATAAAGACGCCTTTAGATTCCTCTTAATCCCCGTGTTAAAGGTACGCCAGCCGAATGGCTTAAGCAATGTTCTGCTTGTGACTGAAAAACGATGCCATTAGACCCGCAGGATTCAAAATGCTATGTTTTGTGCAGGCGTGCTTTAATACCACAGTGTCTCATCGGACATAATTCCATACACCTCGCCTGGCTTCACTTCATTTTAAAATATCAAATTGTTTTTCTCCACAGTCACCTGATTTCGTCTTCGTCATTCGCCTCTCTCGTCTGTCTAAAGCTGGCACTTTTGTTGCATTCCAAGAGGTTGATAAATCAATCCATCAAAAAATTCTTTGCGGTGAAACTCAATCAAGAAAGGTCATGTCGGCGGGAAAAGAACAGATTAAATTAGCATTGAATTAGACATGGAAAGTGAGCTCTGTCAAAACCATCACTGTGCTCAGCACAATTAGAATATGTTAATTATGCATTTCATTAAGGGGCCTCAGCGCTCTTTGAATGTGAGATGAAATGTCACTGGTGTAGGCAGCCGAAAAATGGAAGATTGCCAGGCACAACTTTCTTTGTGCAATGTGTGACACCTTCATTAACATCAGGGATTGCTAGTCTGATTAGACTTTTTGTATTAGTTTAAGCCTCTAGGCTTTCAAATGCTATGCCTTTTTTCTCCGTTTTGATGTGGCAGCTAAGACCCTTCTCCATTTCTGAGCAGATATCGTCTACGGTTCAATTCTTTGTTTAAATTTCCCAACATAATGCCGCGACGCTGGACGCAACATCTCATTGTCTTTGTTGAGATGACGGCATTTAGCTCATCTTTGTTTCACATAATCTTGGGTCACTTTCTGCAATGCGAGACTGGAAGAGGCAAATTCCCACAGTGTGTGCTCATTTCCGGGATATTCAAGGTGGCCTTTGTGTTAATGGATGTGGAGCTTTGGATTGAATACGTCAGTACTGGCACTGTGAAATGATGCGAGACAATACTAACGGTTGTTAAACTCTAGATAGATAGATAGATAGATAGATAGATAGATAGATAGATAGATAGATAGATAGATAGATAGATAAGTGGGTACTCACACTCCATCTGCATATGACTCTCCATCATCTCAGGGAAACTGCAGGACAGACTTATTTCTTTACAGCGGTGATTAACTCCTGAGTGAACTCGGGAATATCCCCCACATGGTGTAATGCCTGACAGGTCATCATATTGTATTCTGTGGCAATCACACGGAGAACAGATGATAGGTAAGTGAAAGTTGGACCGCAGCAGCAGCTTACATTACAGATCAGCCAACTTTTAAAACTTCATTAAAACAAAATGAAAGCACTTCCCGGCGCACTTAAATTAAATCGAAATGCTCTGGGAAGAAATGATGAAAGCTAGACGTGGGAGCTGTCGGACTGTTTCAGCGCTCACATACTTTCATGACATGAGATGATTCTTGTGTGCTGAAAGTGAATCGTAGGAATGATTGTCTCTGGAAGACCCCATCTCACAGATGTAATATAGATGTCTTGAATGAGTGACTACCTGCTGCTCTGTCTTTGTGCCCATACCTGAGAATATACAGTACCTGTAGAATAGGATAGCTACACCACAAGATTGCCTTATTATGCCAGCCACAAGAGGTTAGGGATCAAATTCTTTATGTCTTTATAGTCTGCTGTATGGCAGTCATTAATGTAAAATCAATCATTGCCTTGATATTACATTTTAATAACAACATTTCCTTTTTGTATTAAGGACTTTAATGCACAGAGCATCTCCTGCAGGACCCTTTATCTTAGCCTGAGAGGATGTATCACAGTGTGTGATGGTTCATATTTCCTGTGGCTACTTTTCACTTCTTCCAGCTCGCGTGGTCAGCATTACGTCCCACATGAGAGATTGCTCTGAAGCGTTCACAAGGATGAAGGTCCTGTAAACGATGGAGGCGGACCGTTTGCCGTCTCAGCTTTGTTTGAGGCCTCTGACATGCACTGAAGCCTCTGACATGTGCAGGACTGAGTGCTCAGGTGGGACGAATTCGGTACCGTCACAACGCTGCCACAGGTGTGTCATTTACCTTTCCTGTCTCGCTGTCAAGCGTTTGTCACATTAAAACCTCAGCAGCTGCGACAGTGCTCCTAAGAGAAGCGGAGTAATTAAAATGTATCAATCACCTGTTTTAGCACATGTACTTATTTTTCCTCGTGTTTGATCTCATATGGACAGCGGTAACAAAACGAGCAATGAAAGGCTCGTGTTAGAAAATAATCTACTTACAGGTCCGGCACTGCAGGGAAGCACTCGATCAAAAGTGAAAAATGGAAGTCCGTGTCCAAGGACTAAATGTATTCCATGGCCGGAGAATGAACTTGCTGCCCATGTGACACATGATTTACACAGGAAAAGGCCTGTGACTCTCTACAATGATAGATCTATGCCTAAGCCTGCCTGGGCTCACTCTATGACATATAATCCTTCTCTTTTAAGTTGTAAGATAGAGATAGATAACAAAATGCTGTATTGATTTCCCTGTCTGCACAGTGGCTGGCTTCTTAAGACTGCACATGTCCACGTCTGAATCTTGACCACAGTGACAATTGTCTCTGCAGCTCACATGATCACTGTTGCTTATGTTTGCATCATTACATTGATTTTGCCTCTCCGCTGTTCAATGCATGTTCTGCATAAAAATGAAATTAAACAAACACATTCGTTTTCTGGAAGATATCTGATGTCTCTCTTTTTTTTTAACAGAACTACTTAGCTGAAGACAGCTGCAATGTTTTCTATATGTTACAGCATGCTCAGGGCACAAGAGGTACAGCCACTCTCAGCGGTGTAATTTTGTTTTCCTCTGATCACGTCGCTGCTACTGTAGCTGCTATTCATGCTTGGGGAGGTAGCTCTTTCATAAATTCATAAACTCATGGATTTGTGGCGTTAGTTCACACATGAGGCTGGAGAGGAAGCACATTTTAACCAGACAGAGGATTGAGGATGTTTTATAATGGCTATGGGTTAAAGGCCCACTCGCTGTGTCCTTAAAGTGTAACCAAATCAGGAACTATGACTTTTAAAATCCTTTTGACATTTCAGATGTTTAACTATAACTAGGCTATTAATCATTACCTGTGGCTCAGATAAACATACTGCAACTTATTTACATGTTCATACAGTATATCTACATGTACATGCAACAATACCTTCATATTGTTATATCAACACTGGGTCTGGTGCAGGTTGATTGTTTAGTTGTCTACAACACATCGTGTGTGTGATTAATTTTTACAATGTGATGTCTGTTTAGCAGGGCAACGCTTCACACAGTGTGAATCACAGTAATTATTTAGTTGGTTGGATAAAATGTGCTGTAAAACCCAGGTACTTGTCTCGAGACAAAATCAGATGGGCCTAACAGATTTAAATGGGCCTAACTAACAAACACCTGTGGGTTTTTCGACCGACACGATCCACAGCAATTTCCAGTCAGTATTTGTTAAAGTGTACTTCTCCATACTTTGTATATTTTTAGCGACACGTTTTTACAGTGCACTGAACCATAACTGAGTTTCTCAGAACACCTGCATATTTCCTGCATCTACTCTATAATATACATTTTAATATTTATTGAGCACTGGGATTAAGTAGCATAAATAGTCTATGTATCTGATACAGTACATACAGATACAGTTTCTTTTTTTAAAAATATATATATTTTTACTAGCAATATGTTATTATATTAATGTGGAATGCTGTTGAAACCTCAGAGTCTCAACTAGGACATAAAGAATTAATGTAAACATGAATTTTTTTTACAAAACATTTTAATTACAGCTGCTAAATTTTTTAAGAAATATTTCTGCCTCTGTGGTTTCCCCCCTACCGGTCGAGGCAGATGGCCGACCCCCTTGAGCCTGGTCCTGCTGAGTTTTCTTCCTTTAAATGAAAGGCCCAGTGTTTGCTCAAGGGGGAATGTGTCTCTCTATAACTCCGTAAGGTCTTGACCTCAACATGTGAAGTGCCTTGAGATGATTCTGTTGTGATTAGACACTATAAATAAAAGTGTATTGAACTGAGTGATGTATTATTTCAAATGGAGACTCACTATTTCACTTTTTGATGGTATACAGGCCTCATGATGAGTCTGTCTTATATCATCAAAACATTGCGTGTCAGAATAACAGTTTCTTGCCACAACCTTGTGTTTTCTCCGTCTGAAACGGCGTCCTCATCTGAAGCCGGAAAAGAGTACATGTCATGTCACATTAACACAACTGATTGTTATTCCGCATTTAACTAGAATTATATCACAAAAACAAAACACATCTAACCAAATTCAGGCTCTTATGGGTCATTAGACAACATTCAGTAGTTCTGGGGTGGGTGGTGATGGGTGTTCTTTTTGTTGTTTTATTTTGCTAGAGGCCCACAGACCCCGGCTCTGTTTACAGACTGAGAGAAATCGCTTAAATCTGCTGGCGTCAATGCTGATTCATGTCAAATTGAGTGACAGGTGACCCGAGAGCCGGCAGCCAGACAGTGAGACGGATTACAAGTGAGCAAAACGCCAACAACCTCTGGCCTGCTGTGGGGCAACAGATGACAGCAGAGGAGGGCAAGAGGTGGAGAGCTCTGTACTCAACTCCCCCCCTCATCCTTCCATCCATCCATCAACCCATCCCCCTCCTGGCCACTACCACTCAGACTGACTGATAGACATGGGAAAATGAGAACATTCAGTTATTAAAATAACACAGCTCAGTCAGGTATTCTAGACACATGTTACAGATTGTGCGTTTTTAGTGTCACTGCTACAGGAACTATGCTCCACGGTTGGGACCCAAATGATGTCAAGTGATATTGTCACACTGTGTGTACAAAGCAGCAGGTTGAAAAATTATTACATTGTAGCTCAATGTAAGCGAGAAATAAGTGTTTCTGGCTTTGGGGCCAAGAAAGGCTGCAGATGAGGAAGCAATCTAATATTAGGAAAAAGAAAATGCTTCAACTAGTCTACAAATTTATAGCGGCAAAAAGAAAGCATCTGTGTGCCCTTGGTGACTGCTGGCTACAACAAAGCCAACAACCCCTGGACTCTCTTGAGAGGTCCAAATCCAATTCCATCCAATTCTGGTTGTTAGTTTACAGTGAAGATGACCTTGCACAGTGTTGACAGTCAAATTCTTTCCAGGCTTTTTCCTTGGGATTTATAATTGTTATACCTCACTGTGCTATGTTCAAAAATTAAATGTTTGCAGCTGTCCACAAAATGAAATGACTCTAAACTTTCAGATTCAATAATGTGTACGAAAATCTGCACTCAAAAAAGTACATTGGTTAAACTAAGTAATAATAAACATGTCCCCCCCAAAATGTCCCCATCTGGGCCAATCTGCAACAAATCTTTCACTTTATTTTGAAATGTAATTTCCCCTTGGACCAATCAATACAGTTCTGAATGCCAAAAACCAGTGGTAAGAGCATCGTTTTCCAAGTTCTGTCTAAGTGAGATCAGTCATTTCTGATGTTTTGTGTTAGACACATAAATGAGCAAACAGATGTTGCACAGCTCCTCCCTGGGCACATCTATGTACTTCTGGAAATGTGAAAGCGCAGCTGTGAGTTTCATCATTTCCCAAGTTTCTAGAGAATCCAACAAGTAAGTT
Organism: Helostoma temminkii; assembly: GCA_900302695.1. Lineage (NCBI taxonomy): Eukaryota > Metazoa > Chordata > Actinopteri > Anabantiformes > Helostomatidae > Helostoma > Helostoma temminkii. The sequence goes on from OMLM01002785.1 coordinate 66,346, forward strand.
AAGCCCATAGCGTTGTGCTATAGGTCAATCATTGCACTTTAAAAAGGCCACGATGCTGCCAGACTGATGCATCATTTGCGTCAAAGACTGATCCACTAATCTTCTGGGACTGTTAAGAGAATTATCGTCCAACTCTCAGCAGTTTACAGCACATTTTTTTTTATTACACCCTGTAGATTTACAGTTTGGGGCCGCTGTCATGCACCCGTCATTCTCATTTCTGATAGAAACCAACTGTGCTTTAAGAGCCCGATATTTTCTTTGCAGACACAAGCAGAGCTGCAAGATGGTTTAATATGAGATATAATCCCCAGGTGGTCAGAAAGATGACTACAAATGAATCATAATATTGCCACGAACCTGCTAAATACTATGGGTCTAATTTACAAAGATCTCAGATAGCTAGTAGTAAATTGTGCGCACAAGCATTTCATTGTTGGATGTTTTGAGGGTGATCTACTAAGAACAATTGTGTGATTGACAAGAGGTGCAAACATAGTGGAGACGCTCATATTTAAATGACAGGTTTTGGATGTTGAGACTGAGCGTCATGTATGCTCTTTTCTTCTACTAGTACTGATTTTACAAACCTTGTAATGACTCATCTAAAAGCTGTAATCTCCATTCTCACTTTCTGTTAAACTGAAAGACAAAAAAAGGAGCTGTTCCATCTCACTGAACATATACTGAGCCAGGGTAGTGACTGCAGTGACACTGCTGGAGTCACAAACACGTGCACTAACAAAATGTGTTTCCTGTACACAGGCATGTCTGTACATTGGTGTCAAAACCAGCAACTGCATAAAAGCAGCGTTTGGTCTCATGCAGTGCATCCTCACTGCTTCTCCTCATCACCTAAATAACAGCAGCCTTCTGTGCCATCTGCTTTTCGAACGTGCGATGTAATGAAACATAAATGCACTGATAGACATGTGGCCAGAAATTGGGTTTCCTGAAAGTTACATGTATTTCCTTGCTTGGTAAATATACAAAATAAAGTTTCTCTCGTTAGATTTTGACACTCTGCAAAAAAAAAAATTAAATTTCTTGTTTCATCTGTTTGTACAGTAAATAGCTTTTCCCCCAATTTAGATGTGTTTTTAAGTTTCTGTGAGCCACAGTTTCCACATTAAATGCTGCCACTCATTGGTGGCGTAACTTGCCACTCAGTGATGACTTTTGCATTCTGACATCATGTGCATTCTGTTTACCCTCTATTCCTCACCTAAAAACAGTAGTAAACAGGTCCTTCTGCTGACCTGATGTCAATGCAGGAATACGGTGGTCTTTTAGAAGTTTGGCGCTAAAACAACAAAAAAAAATTAATAAATAAAAAAATAATACACTGCCAGATTTATGCTTCATTTGCGAAAAATGCCAAGTAGTGACAAGTTGGAGGCCAAAAATCCAAAATAATTAATAATAATTATAAGAAGCACGAATAATAATAATGATTCATAAGTTAATATAGAATATAGCCGCTTTAAAGAAACTCATTTGTTTCCATTTTACATTAAGGCATTGTCTTCTAAGCTGAAGGCCACACCCTGAGTCACACAGCCCATCTCTAGCTAGCATAATCAGCCTAGATAACAATTTTCAATACTAAACTGGTGGCAGAATGAGCCTTCCTGCTTAAATTACCAATGTGTAAACACAATATTATACAGACATCCCAAAGACCGCTACTCTTTGTGCACTATGGAAGAGCTACTGGCAAACAACATCTCTAATTGTGCTTTGCATAATTTAGGCATCGATGCTAAAGCCAGTGCACCAGTGTGAGTGGTGAAAGAAATGAATTTTCACTGTGGTCAATGTCAAGCTGGAAATTACACCAACAATATATCTAGTGGGAGCCTGGTCCCGCAGAAAACTGTAGTCAATTGCTATCTTGTTCCTCTTGGCACTGGCTGTTTAGTTCAGTTTATCTTTGAGGAACATTTAAAGCCCCTTGTCACACACGCTGGCACTCTCTGGTATCACACTAACACAAAAAAATGGGTTTCTGTGGGCTGGAATGTGACAAAAAGTGACTGGGTTTCTGTTTGCTCCCTGCAGTAAGTCTTTATGGTTCCTGCTAGGATGTGTTTGGTTCTGGAGAGCTGTGTGTCTTTATTGTCCAGCACAGCGCAGGACTTAGCCGAGGAGGTCTGTTACACATAAGAATATAATCATGTGGATCTCCATCATAAACTGCAGCTATTTCGTTAATGAAATTAGCTTTTGCCGTAGTAATTATGTGATTCCTCACAGATCAACACATTTTATGCCCACTGTGTTTGTTTGTGAGTCATCTTTCTAAAGCTTCTTTGTTCCCCCAAAGTGACTTTCTCATTAAACCTTTATTTTAAAATGTATTTTAAGTTACTACGAATATCAGTATTTCTTCTGTGTATTTCAAAGATTCCCACTAAATGTAATATTGTTACATTTATTATAGCTGAACTGAATATCACATTGAAGAGACAAGGGTCTGACAATCTGAACATTTTTGTATTAGTTTTGGTTAAACTTGAACAATAGGAAACCAGGTGCGAGGGGTTTGTTAGAAAACTGGACTGGTCTTTTTCATTTCTTTAAAGCTTTTCTCACTTCCTCAACATAATTTACATACGTCTGCCAACTAAAAGTTCAAAATGTTACATGTGAATGTGCAAGTCGAATGACTAAATAATCCAATGAGTCGAATGGACATACACGTTTAAATTGTCACAGAATCCAATATGTAGGAGCGTGCAATCTCTATTTACAGCTCATCCATGGATTACACTCCAAGTACAGTCCTGTTAACACGAGTTGCCCCATGTTCTTACCACCGTATTAAAGCCTCCTAATAAGCTAGGTGTCACCCCTGTCTCTGGTGTCTGGCCATTTGCGTTTGCTCTGCGAGTCCAGAGATGCTTGGGAGGCACAAGCAGCCAGTCGGCAAGAATTAGAGCAGCGGCCATGATTGTGCTGACGTCTGCAAGGGGCCTGGCTGGAGATTAAGCCCAATAAAAATGTGTGATTTGTTGCTTTCATATTTGGAAGATGTCAGCTTCAATTTGAGCTAGCACGCTGCCTTGAGGCAGGCTGGGTGACAAATATGAAGGATGCACTGATGAACTGCTGGCAATCAAGTGTTAGTTCTCTCATCCGCCATGTGATGGTAAGGAAAACCTCCACACATTGTTACATGAAGAGCTAATGGTGCTTTTATGCAATAATATCTAAATGTTATTTATTAAATTGTCTTTTGTTCGTTTGCTTTGAGCTGAATGAAATTTTCATGTATATTTCCGTTAAATGTTAAACGTCCATTATAAAGTATGTATAAGCAATATATAATAATATAATAATAATAACAATATATATCAAATTAATTATTTATAACACCATATCATCAGATCTTAAGTGTTTTAAAGACATTTTCTACAAGTGTATGTGTCTATATTGTCATTTATTTTGTGTATATGCCCCAAAAACATTAGGACTTGAAGAAAAGCCTTGTCCATTTTTTCTGTATTTATGAATTTCACATAAAAAAATTTGTATGTGAATTTTTTTTTTTAAG